>CM072672.1:15957039-16224539 GCA_036884735.1 Huso huso | reverse complement strand
TAGACCGCTGACCCCAATGGGCAACCTTGCCTCCCCTCCATGGAGACCGAGGTTTACCCCCAGCTGGGGTAGAGTTGCTGCCCCTACCCCATTGCCATACCAGCAATGAGACAAATATTTAACTTCTGCTCCCTCCTTCCCCCCTACCTGTTTTAGATGCCACCAGCTGGGACACCAAGCCAAGTCATGTCCATCTGCAATGGAGTGTGACGTGGCAGCTTGCAATTGGGCATCAGAAGCGGGTAAGCGAGGGGATGTTAATGTGGTTTTAGGGAATGTGAAAATCCACGCATTAGTGGACACAGGGTGTGAGCAGACCTTCATTCGGACAGCTCTCTTGGGCGGTGTGTCGTGGTGGCCACAAGGTCAGATGGCTATCTCCTGTATCCATGGAGACATGGCGCCACTATAAAAGTATACTTATCGGTAGGACCGATAAAAGCCTTTATTAAAAAATTGATGATTAATTAGGCTCCAGCCACATGGGATAAAAGGGAGGAAAAAAACAACTTTTGTTTGAGAGGAATTTTGGGTAAGTGAATGTGTAGAATTATTTGTAAGTGTTCAGTGAAGGCTCTGCTCAGCCTGAACAGTATTTTCGTGTTTGTTTAAACCATTATGTGCCTTTGTTTTGTATTTTGTATTTTTGTTTGTTTATTAAAGTGCACACCAACACTTAAACTGCAGTTTCCTTTCCTCTGAGTCTCCTTCCCTGCCAATAACACCTGGGCCTACAATGCTATCCTGTCACAGGGCCCTTTTGCTAAGGTGACCATATGGCTCTGTGTTCAACGGGACAGTTTGGGATAGTTCAGGCTTTTCAACTCACAACCCAATGCATTCTGGTAAGTGTAGTCCTGCTTCTCTTAAAGGTAAGAATAGTACCTGAGACAGGTAAAACATACCAGAATGCATTGGGTTGCAAGTTGAAAAGCCTGAACAAAGCCATATGGTCATCTTACCTTTTGAATACCAAGTTTTGAAAAACCATCTGTCTTCTGGTTCATGTGAGCTTTTGGCTTTTGAAAGTACATAGTGTCCAGGCACAGGACTTAAACAGTATTTAAGTAAATTGGGAATTGTCTTTGTTAAGCATGACATCACAATCACCAGCCATCACAATGACAACCAGAAGGGAGATTGAGAGTGTTAGACTGGGGGGTGGCCTATAGGCCATAATATAAAGCCTTCCGTTCTTTATTTTATTGCATACTAATTGTCGTGGTGTTTTTTATTTGTGACTTGCTATTTTGTCAGATTTTTAATGTTTTTTCTTTTTTTTTAATTGTATGCATACAACTTAATACGATGGCTTAATGCTTTATTGTGTGCTGTATAGGTATAATTTGCAATACATTTTGGTAGGCTCGAGGTTTTTTTTGGTGTTTAAGTTATTTTTCAATTTTTATTTAGTGTGTACTTATAGGGTTATTTTTATTATGATTTGCTAAAAGCGGAAATTATTTTCTGAAATAAAAAAACAGCACTCAAATACAGTAGTCTACAGTAACTTTCGATTTCTACAAAATAAAAGCATTTAGAATCTCACTTGAGCAACGCATAAACCTTCAACATATTACATGTAGGTTTAATGTTAGACTAATACATATAATGTAACTTAATAGTAGATGTCTTGTGCACTTTTAAGATTCAGGTAATGCAGAAGTGCAGTCCGGTCCCATTAGATGGTCTAAATTACTTAATTAGACCAATAATTGGTCCAATTAAGTAATTTAGGGCAAAGATGAGAAAAAAAGCTTTACCATTGTTTATAACCTTTGTACACATTATGCTCTTTTTACATTTTAAGCTAGTGTTATTTAAATTGAATGATTAAAACATAGAATTTTAAGGCATAAAACAATTAGTTTACATGAAGACATTCTGATAGTATTACCATGTTTCCAACCATCCTACTCTGATCCTCTTTAAACATTTTAATCATGTTTTATTTTGTGTTTTAAATATTTTGTTATTACATATTAGAATATTGAACATTTTGAAGAAGTTTCTATTTGGCTTGGAATGCAGCAATAATATTTCTTCAATTGGATGTATGCTATTAGTGTGTGGACTATATTGTGGTCATTTTGAGGATTTGAAAGAACTGAGTGCCTTTGCCATTGTATTGTGCTTGACTGTGCATGTCAAAGGATAACAGTGTGCCATCCTGAGATGTTCTGCAGAGTGTTGATGCCATACTTTCTATTTTGTGGACAAAATATCATTGTTATCCAGTTTTAAATAATTATTGTCTAATCCTAAAAAAAATGTAAACATTATACTAGACAATTAGTGTATGCAAAATACAATTTATTTTAAATGCTAAACAATTTTTGTGGGGACCAGGAGATATGAATAGTCAGATTATTTTCCAAAATGGTTTCATGTGGTGGGTACATCCTGCATTCACATTTTTTAAAATGCAGTATTGCAGCAATAGCCTTGCAGCCAAATAATATTTCAAGAACAGGCAAGGATAGCCCTCCTAGTTTAGAAAGTGAGTTTATTTTCCTTATTCTGGGCTGGGAACCTTCCATAGAAAATCTACCCAACAGTGACAGCATATGCTCCACTATTAATTCTAATTATTATACTGATTATTGGTAGCCTAGAACTTAGTTACAGGCTCCACATAATATCAAAATTTAAAAATCAAATAACAATTTTCCCATCTAACTAACTAAAAAGTATGATTTTTCATCATTATTATTATTTATTTCTTAGCAGACGCCCTTATCTAGGGCGACTTACAATTGTTACAAGATATCACATTATTTTTACATACAATTACATTATTTTTTACATACAATTACCCATTTATACAGTTGGGTTTTTACTGGAGCAATCTAGGTAAAGTACCTTGCTCAAGGGTATAGCAGCACTGTCGCCCACCTGGGATTGAACCTACGACCCTCCGGTCAAGAGTCCATAGCCCTAACCATTACACCATAGGTGTCAAATTGACTTCACTGGCCCTGGACCCCACTGGGACCTGGGGTCACAAAACCCCTTGCGGGTAGGAAAATGTGCACCATTGCTCAACATTGGTTAAACCTATAGAGTCCACTCACTATTTTCTGTAGGAGTATAACCCGGCCTAGTGACCTGAAACCTTGCTAACTTTCCATTACCAATAATGCAGTGCTAGCTCGTTTACATTGATATGTCTATGATAGGCTCATTGTTTCTGGAACTACAGTCTATTGATAGGTAAAATACCTGTTTAGAAGAGGATACTTTAGTTTGACCTCCTATCTTGACAGAATGTACTGTGTCCTCCTTGACCTAACAAATGTATCCGCCAAGAGAATTTTCATCTTATTTTTCTCTCCTGTATTTTTGTAATGTTTTCTTACTTTATAGTTATAGGAGTTGCAAATGAGATGTAATAGTTAATGGGAGGATTATAAAACTCCAAAATGTTCTTATTTGGTACAAAGACTGTAACAGGGATATTCAGTACCAAAAACAAAAGAGAAATTTTATTTTTCGAAAGCTTTTTTAAATTACATTTACAAGCTTTTGAACTTGAACTAACTTGAATGATATTTAATTTGTTTTGCAAAGCCTTTATATGAACAATTATGTAACAGCTGGTGTTTAGTTCCCAGAAGGCAGTACAGGTCACACTTTTATGGGCAGACATTTGTGGAAGTTTTTGAGAATTAGTTATTGCAAGTTAGACCTCAGCTAGCATCTGTCTTCTCACCAAAAGCTGAGCAGCAACAGCATAATATATACATAATAAAAATAGATTGTAATGATACGCTTACACTTGAATAGGAACACAAAAGAGACAGAAGTTTCCTGCCAAGAAAATTAGGCACAATTTAGTGACACCAGAAATGTAAGGGACTGAAGTTAATCACTGGTAATTTCCCCTCTGTTACACCTTATTGCAAAAGTAGTATGCTGTAGAAATTGTTTGTAGATAGAAATGTGTTAACACCAAGCACATTACAATGAAAAGCAAATAAAGTATTAGGTAAAAAGGGTGTATGTCTAAAGTAAAATTATTGTTACAATATATACACAAAGTAAGTCTATGGTAAACAACAAGGATTATAAATATGGAACATACAGGAAATAACATATAAGAATTGTGTACACCAGAAGCCACTATAGCACCACAAGACAGTGTTGCACTCTGTCACTATTGAAAGGGTTATTCCGAACTAAGAAATTAATTGCAGGTTTTAAAACAGACAGCACCTTCCATTTTTTGTCGCACGTTGAGAGACTGGAGTTACAGTATAGTTGTTCCTTCATTTGCTTGTGCGAATTGTATCTCATGTCACCCAATTGCTGAACTGTGTCACAGATGTGTTTTGATCATTTTTATGTTTATTGTATTTTTTCTCGCAACAACAGTATTTAAATTGTAACTATTCTCAATTGTTCACTATCTATTAGTTAGACTGAAGGAAATCTAGGAAGCTCACTGGCATGTTGATTGAGAAGCAGCAGCACTACAGTACTAATAGCACCTATAGATACAATATATTCATAATCCCTTCTGTAATGGTTTACATTAAATGTATTGTGATTGTCACCTGTAGCTCACTTCCAGATGCTGGAATGAAATCCAAATAAGGAATGTCATTGTCCTAAATCCAATAGCGGCACCCCGGTACACCCCTAGTCAGTAATATAACCACCTTGAATCTTTTATATTGACCCTTACCTGGTGGTGACACTGTAGACCCTAGGACTCATTTTCAATCCAAAAAAGATAATGGTGTTTTGTGGACATTTCCAGCCGTTTTCCATAATTATTGATTGTGTTGATTTAAACCATGTGAATCTGAGAGTTGTTCAGGTTTGCATCGGAACCATGTATTCAATATGGTAGAGTAACATTGATTTAAAACCTGCATGTTCTTAACAGAGATTTCTCCACACACACATGTTCTGGTACATAAAGACAATATGGCAAATTGTTAAAGTTTTTACAGCACATCTCTATTGTGACAGTTGTTTCTGAAAGAAAATACCAATTACAATTAAACAAATTAAAAACAACTTAAGTGTATTTACAAGCTTTAACTCAAATGCTCGAGTTGTTTATTTCTAGTTTGTTAACATTATTGGGTACAGTTCTTTTCTGGGGGGAAAAAAATGCTAATGCCAATTTAGAGTAAAGAACTTTGAGAATATAGTCCATTAACTTGTGAAAGATGCCTAACTAAGTAAGATTTTTTTGTTAACATTAACTACAAACAGGGCTTAAATTGTGAAAACTTTTTATTTTTATTTTGCTGTTTCTTGGCAAAGATTTTTTCCAGAGAGGGATATCACCTTATTTGCGTATATATATATATATATATATATATATATATATATATATATATATATATATATATATATATATATATATATATATATGGGCAGCAGTGTGAAGTAGTGGTTAGGGCTCTGGACTCTTGACCGAGTGTCGTGGGTTCAATCTCAAGTGGGGACACTGCTGCTGTACCATTGAGCAAGGTACTTTACCTAGATTGCTCCAGTAAAACCCAACTATATAAATGGGTAATTGTTTGTAAAAATAATGTGATATCTTGTAACAATTGTAAGTAGCCCTGGATATACAGTATATATATATATATATATATATATATATATATATATATATATATATATATATATATATGAATACAGGTATACATAATAGCCAGTTGAGCAAAATACTTTTAATACACAGAACCCCCTGTGTAATTCATTATAACAGTATATCAGTAACCAGGGCAACTAGATGAAGTCCATTCATAGATTTAGCAATGAAATAAATGTATTTCTTGTAGAGGAAAGAATGGTGTGTGAAGTAAACTAGTTTACTTAATTTAATATCTACAGTGCCGTGAAAAAGTATTTGCCCCCTGTCTGATTTTCTGCATTTTTGCATATTTTTGACACTGAATTTTATCAGATCTTCAACCAAAACCTACTATTAGATAAAAGGGACCCTGAGTAAACAAATAACACAAAAATGTTATACATATTTAATTTATTTATTAAAGTTATTCAACACCCAATGCCCCCGTGTGAAAAAGTAATTGCCCTCTTAGACTAAATAACTGGTTATGCCACCTTTAGCAGCAATAACTGCAACCAAACGCTTCCTGTAGTTATTGATTAGTCTCTCACAGTGCCATGGAGGAATTTTGGCCCACTCCTCCATGCAGAACTGCTTCAACGCATGAACTGCTCGTTTCAGGTCCTGCCACAACATCTCAATGGGGTTTAGGTCTGGACTTTGACTAGGCCATTCCAAAACTTTACATTTCTTGTTCTTCAACCATTCTGATGTAGACTTGCTTGTGTGTTTCGGATCATTGTCTTGCTGCATGACCCAGCTGCGCTTCAGCTTCAGCTCACGGATGGATGGCCTGACATTCTCCTGTAGAATTCTCTGATGCAGAGCAGAATTCATGGTTCCTTCAATGATAGCAAGGCATCCAGGTCCTGATGCAGCAAAGCATCACCAAACCATGACACTACCACCACCATGCTTGACTGTTGGTATGAGGTTCTTACTGTGGAATGCAGTGTTTGGTTTTTGCCAGACATAACGGGGCCCATGTCGGCCAAAAAGTTCCACTTTTGACTCATCTGTCCATAGAACATTGTTCCAGAACTCTTGAGGATCATCCAGGTGCTTTTTGGCAAACTTGAGACAAGCATTCATATTCTTCTTAGTGAGCAATTGTTTCCGCCTTGCTACTCTGCCATGAATCCCATTTTTGCCCAGTGCCTTTCTGATGGTGGAGTCATGAACACTGACCTTAGCCGAGGCGAGAGAGGCCTGCAGATCCCTGGATGTTGTTCTAGGGTTCTTTGTGACTTCCTGGACGATTTTACGCCTTGCTCTTGGAGAGATTTTGGCAGGACGGGAAGATTCACTACTGTCCCGAACTTTCTCCATTTGGACAATACGGCTCTGACTGTGGTTCGGTGGAACCCCAGAGCCTTAGAAATGGCTTTGTAACCCTTTCCAGACTGATAGGCATCAACAACTTTTTTCCGGAGGTCTTCAGAAATTTCTTTTGTTCGTGGCATGATGTGCCTCTAGAACCTGTGTGCTGACAACTTTACTCTGATGGTAAGGGCCAAAGTTAGTCAGATCTATATTGGGCAGGGTTGGCCCAAATCAGGCCTGGTACCAAAGTACTCAAACAGCTGACCCTAATTACCCCTTTAATTGGGTTGAGTTAACTAGGGGGAATAACTTTTTACACCTGAAGATTGCATGTTTGATTACCTTGCACACCAAACAAATGAAAGAAGCACCAAACTTTGGTATCATTTTTTCTCTCAGACTCCCTCTTTATACTACTACAAACCACAAAAAAATCTGACCAAATACAATGTGAAAAATGTGCAAAAATGCAGAAAATCAGACAGGGGGCAAATACTTTTTCACGGCACTGTATGTATATTGTTATAGTATTTAATAAATTGTAATATATACCACGCCCTTCGATTTGATTAATCGATGGACCAAGAACCTTAAAATGTTTATTCTAAATCAACATTTAATGCATTTTACTCAGGGACTAACATTAAAATGAATAGAAGATGTCCATACCTATGGGCACCACTCTAAAGAGTATGTAAAAGCTGTACAGTATACTATAGTATGGATGACTGCACAGTTTTAGCATACTATTTTCTATTTAATTCATTGGTTGATAAAAAAGCTAATTCATCCCATTCTGCTTGTGTATTGTAGAAATCTATTGTCCGTGATCATGTAGCATGTAACACTATTCAATGTTCTTTATTTAAATTGCAGGCAATCCAAGGGACCAAGACCCTAATGAGATGGTGCATCTCAATGAGCAGTTCTGCTAAATTAGTTCCTCTAAACAATTAGAACTCTACCGTTGATGAATGACATAATTCTAAGTGTTTGAGATCAAGCAGTTTCTTTTCCAACATGCACAATTGAATGTTTTGATGACAATAGTAGGTTACTATTTTAGAATCAGTTTAGTGCATAAATGCAGCATAGTATAGTGGCACAAGATAAAGTTGGGAATTATGACCATACATTCCCATGAGAAATTCATGAACAAATTATAATCATGATGGTTATGTACAGAACATAGATCCAAAAATAATAGGCATCATTAAAGTACATTAATATTATAAAAGTTTTTTTTGTTTGTATGTTTTTCTGGTATTGTGGAGAAATGCTTTATTTCTAGTAATACAATTAATGACCTAAGTTGCAAAGGGAATTCATCATTGCCTGAAGCTTTGGCAAAGTGCATCTAGGAAATACAGTTTGATCCACAAAGCAAAGGATAAATAAACACCATTGAAGCCATGGCTGTTTGAACAGATAATCTGTTTTAGCAAATGTTTAGAGGGATATCAGAGTTTTCCAGGCTCCTCTGTTAGCCAAGACAAACATTCATGAGCCCACATTGATATCCCGCAGTCTTGCCTTTTGAGTAATTAAACGATCTAAGCCCCCAATCTGTTTCAACAGCAATATATAAGGCCAGACTGAAGTCACTTGGCTTGGGGTAAATGTTGGGGCTTATCTAGCTGATGTAGTTCTGAATTTTCTTTCTGGTAGAGGGCAAGCCACAGGGAACACAGTAACGCCATACAAAGCCCATACTATATCCATATGACTTTTTGGGCAGCTATGAAGCTATACCTATTAGACCAACTGTGTGATATAGGCTTAATTGTGTTCCCTGCCAAAAACATGTGAGAATGTGGCTGTTCCCAAGCAAGATAATTGGTGTCAATTGGAAACAACCACAGACTATAAGCTTCATTAAGGGGGTGATCACCAGGGAGCTGGTTTAAGAAGTGGAGTGCTGTGAGTGGGAAAGGCATTGTGTTCAATACTTATGAAAGTATGTGTTTAGGTGTCCAGTTAGCACTCCTGAAAGGAATTAGGTTTTGCTTTGTTTACATTGTTTGGTATTTTGGAAATAAATATATAGGCACCGCCCTGTTCAAAAACCTAAAATGTGCTGTTGGAGTGCTGTTTTTACACAAGAAGATAAAATAATATAAACTAATGGGATACTGTATACCCAACTGTATTACTAACATGATGGTGACACAGGCTGTAATGTGATGATTTTACTATTGCTTGACTCTGTCTCAGTGGGATGCAATGAGCTGCTGTCAGTCGAGTGTATTGTCTTGCTTTAAACTCTGCTTGTAGACTAGGTATATCTATACCTGTGACAGAAATACAATGATTCTTGGTTGTAAATCTCCCTCCCGACCTGTGAGGGTGCTAAGCAGCGAGAACAGAGTTCTTTGGACGGGCCAGTCTGACAGTTCTTTCCCAGGGTCGGGAAGTCGGCCAGGCTGGATGAAGGCGAGACTCCGTTGCAAGAACGCATTGACCCGGAAGGTAAACGATGTGGCAGCCGCAGATTGGAGACACGGTTGCACTCGTTTACCAAGGGGTCATGTGTGACGGCATAAAAGGGGACGGAGAATCGCAATCTGTTCCTTCGCATTGGTTTGGGAAACTAGAACCGAGAAGGACTGGGAGAGACCTGTGAAAAAACAGTATTGTGAGTGTTGTGTTTTGTTTGTTTTGTAACTGTCTTGTTATATTGCTATACAGCTAAACACGTTTCCGGAGCTGTCGCCAAGGGCCAGCACTAAGCCGGAACATCACTTCACCACTGTCACTAAATAAACTTGTATCACCCACTACGAACACTACTGCATGCACCCAGGACTGGTGACCGTGTTAGTATCATTGTGGGGCGGATATCGTGTTTATTATTTAGGACTGTAATCCCGTTATTGTTTACCCCGTGCAGTACACATTGCTGTGTATTGCCGGGGGATTATTGTTTTGGTCACCAGACCTGGATAAAAGAGAAATAAAGTCTTTCCAAACAAGATTATAAATCTCTGTGTTTCATTACTGCACTGCATCACCCCTTCACCTGCATCCACTCAGCCACTTTGCCACAATACCCTACCCAGGTTTGTGGAAATATATTGCCTATGAAACACAAGGCAGCATTTCTGGTAATTATTGAAGCAGCTGCTGTAGCTGAATGTGTTATTCCAAGCAATTTCAAGCATCTCAAATCAAACTTGCTTGTTGTTGCTTAAACTCTTCACACAGGGGAAAATGACAAGGGTCTACAACAGGGATGGCAAACCTTTTTTAGCTGGAGTGCCCAAAGTTGGATTTTTTTTTGTCACTAAGTGCCAAGGGTGCTAGTGATTAATTAGGGGTGTAAAAGGTTATATGGCGGCTAAATGGTAACTTTTTAAAACAATATTTACTTTTCTTTTTTTTGTAATTAAGTTTTTTATTAAGCAAACATACCAAAAAAACAGCAATCCACAATACAAAATAATCAAGAACATTACATGAACTAGGACAGAACCCTTCCATCCGCCCTCATCCCCTCGCAACCTCCTCAAACCCTGAACCCCCCTCCCCCCTCTGTTGTCTGGAGAGCAGGTGTGGGGGAACAATATTTACATTCCTATGACTAATGGGACTTCTGCTGCTGAATATCCGCTGACATTTTTTCAACCTGTGGTTCATAGTCAGTCATTTTTAGAGCAACACATGCAGCACTCATGTCATCTGTCAGCCTGTTGCGCATGTCTGATTTGATCAAATTCATGCCAGAAAAAAGTTAGAAGTGAAATTCCAAGAGTTTTCATTGCTTTGAAAGAATTTGGCAAAGAATTCCAGACTTTCAATATCTCATTTTCTGCACTTTCTGCTTTTTCTACTCTACTCTGTCACACTCAATCTGCTGTAATGTTACATGCAGATCAGTGAATTTTTTTTTCCACACTGCACTTTCTTGAAATTCCAACAATTCCATTTCCAAACTTTCAAGTCCCAGCCATTCCAACTGGGAAATATTCAGCTGGTCAAACATGGCTGTGTCAGGCCTGTTCATGAAAGGCAGTGTTGCCTCCATGTTGAGGAACTGAATAAACCTGGCTGCAAATGCTTCCCTTGAAGCCCCCACGATTTTGGAAAATTGGTGGTAAACTTCCTGCAGATTACTGGGACTGTCTGCAAAGTGTGCAGATTTCTGCAAATGTGTTTTCAGGTTTGGGAAGTATTTGAGCTGTCCACAGTCAATGTCTCTTTCAAACACCTCTAACTTTCTTTCAAAAGCCCTGATATCCCCAAACCTGCTTTCAGCTGTTTTGCCAACAGTTGGTTCACGTCAATAAAATCAACCCCATCCCACTCCTGTTCCCCTTTATACTTCACTGGGCACTTAATGCTGGTCTCCCCTCACCTCCCATGAGAACTCGCAATCTGTTCTAAGCAATTCCCTTGCATTCCCCATTCCCTGTCCCTAAGTACACTGCACATTCTAATCTACACTCACATGCTGTTCTTGCTGGAGACTGCGGCCGGGGAGCGTGGCTGTTGTAGAAGGCAGTGGAAGACTACAGGAGGCTGTGTGGTCCAGTGGTTAAAGAAAAGGGCTTGTAAGCAGGAGGTCCCCGGTTCAAATCCCACCTCAGCCACTGACTCATTGTGTGACCCTGAGCAAGTCACTTAACCTCCTTGTGCTCCGTCCCTCGGGTGAGACGTAATTGTAAGTGACTCTGCAGCTGATGCATAGTTCACACACCCTAGTCTCTGTAAGTCGCCTTGGATAAAGGCGTCTGCTAAATAAACAAATAATAATAATAATAATAATACTTCGCTGCAGACCAGTGGGAGGCAAAGTGAGGCAGCAAAACTGATCAAATTCAGACAAAAAATGAATAATTATGAATATGCATGTTCTTTCCATCCCTAAATCCATTTTTGCTCACAGATTATATTATATTTTTTTGTAAATTTACAGACATAAAAAGCAATAGTATAGTGCACCTCACAGGGACCCATCAACTTTTGCATATGCCCCGCTATATTTTGGACAATGAGACTCTTTAATCCTTATTCAAGTAAGATCAATCAATCTTAATTTTATATAGCGCCTTTCATAGTGGAACATCATCTCAAAGCACTTCACAGCATGTAAAAGAATAACAGTGCATCATACAATAAATACATAGTTTGAATATTATATTGCTAAACTACAGTAAAATACATAAATCACATTTCATGACTGTCACAAAGACGGCCGGAGTGGGTGGCGTCAGACCAGAGCCAGGAAATAAATAAACAAAACAAGAGGTAGAGTTTGGTGGAGCTGAGCGAATGCTTTCGCTCAGCATTTAATAAACAGAACAGAAAATAAAAGGTTTGAACAGACAAAACACAGGGCACGGCACTTGAGGCCAAAATAAAATAGACGAACAAAACGGACTAGACAGACAAACAAACACGGTGAGCAGATACTCTAACTATTCACTTTTACGATTCACAATTACCTCCGTCTCCAATCCCGTTCTCCACTCACTGAACACCCAACCCCGAGTGAGAGCTACGTGTCTCTATATATACTGTTGTGCTGGGATTCAATTACTGATTAATTATTCACTTGAATCCCAGCACGTGAATGAATTACGTGCAACCCCGTGCTCACATATTACATTTAACCAGCACGTGAAGTGATTTGTGCCCTCCTCGTGCCTAAATACAAATCTACATTTTTTTTTAAATACCGTGAAACACAGACCCGTTTATATCCCGTGTACCAATCTCTATACACCAACATTAACACACGCACGCAACATACAACACATAATATGCACACAGGGGCGGGGCACATTGCGACATATACCCCCTGTGCAAAGCACACATGGCCTCAACGGCCACCTCCCCCATAAAATCCAGCAGTCCAGGACAAAGTCTCGGGCTGGGAAGGGAGGCTTCAGTGGGCCCATGGCTGGCCATGCTGTCAGCACCCCTGCCGGTAGTGGCACGGGCTGACAGCCTGCTAGTCCACGCTTGCAGCCGAAATTGCTGCCCGGGGATGCTGGTCTCCTGACCTCTCCCCTTTCTTCGTGGCCGTGTAGCTCCCCTTGGTGGGGCTCCGACCACAGTACTTCCGGCAGCGCAAGTGCTGCAGTGGGAGCAGGTCTCGGGACCTCCCCACGATCTCGGCAGCGAAACTGCTGCAGTGGGAGCAGGTCTCGGACCTCCCCCACGATCTCCGGCAGCGAAACTGCTGCAGTGGGAGCAGGTCTCCTGACCTCCCCCACCTTCTTCGTGGCGGCAGCTCCCCTTGGTGGGGTTCCGCCACAGTACTTCCTGCTGCGATCGCGGAGCAACTGGCAGCCCAGGCGTGCGCGGAGCGGCTGGCAACCCCAGGCGATGCGGCGCGGCAGGCAACCCCAGGCGATGCGGCGCGACAGGCAGCCCCAGGCGATGCCAGACAGGCATCCTTGGGTGAAGCGTGGCAGGGAGTCAGGACAAGCTGGGGGTGCGGGTGTTGGCCCTCTTCTCGGCCTCTGCGGCCGGGCGGTTCTTCCCATGCTTCCCTCAGCAGCCTATGCAAGGCTGCTGAGGGCCGCTCAACTCACATCCTGGTCTTTCTGGTGAAGGGAGGCAGCTCCTGCTTCTCTCCCCTGATGGGTGATGGAGGCAGAGGCAGCTCCTGCTGCTCTGCTCCTGGCGGTGGAGGTGGCGGAGGTAGAGGCAGCTCCTGCTGCTCTGCTCCTGCCGGTGAAGGTGGCGGAGGTAGAGGCAGCTCCTGCTGCTCTGCTCCTGCCGGTGAAGGTGGGAGCAGCGTGTAGTCTCCTGCCGATGGAGGTGGGAGCAGCGTGTAGTCTCCCCCTTTTTCAGGGGACTGGTGCTGCTCTGCCTCTCTTGCAGGGAACTGGTGCGGCTCCGCCTTTGAAGGGGAAACCAGCAGGCATTCTTCCTCTGCTGGTTGTGATGGGGAAACCAGCAGGCACTCTCCCTCTGCTGGTGGAGGTGGAACCAGCAGGCATTCTCCCTCTGCTGGCAGCTTGGGTTCTAGGGCTGTGGAAGCCCCGACTTCCCTCTCTTCGGGCTGTGGATGCACCGACTCCTCCCTTTTGGGCTGTGGACGCACCGACTCCTCCCTTTTGGGCTGTGGACGCACCGACTCCTCCCTTTTGGGCTGTGGACGCACCGACTCCCCCCTCTTGGGCTGTGGACGCTCGGGCTCCCCCCACTCAGGCGTAGGACGTTCGGGCTCCTCCCACTCAGGCGTAGGACGTTCAGGCTCCTCCCCCAGACGTAGGACGTTGGGCTCCTCCCACTCAGGCGTAGGACGTTCGGGCTCCTCCCGCTTGGGCTGTGGAGGCAAAACCAGCAGGCCTTCTTCCTCTGCTGGTGGAGACGGGGACAGCAGGTACTCCACTGCTGGTGGACCTGCTACCTGGGCTGTTGTTGTGGTTATGACCGCCTCCAGGTAGCTGAGGACCAACTCCACACCTTCCTCCCAGGTGCTTAGGGTCTGTTCCCTCGTAAGCCTCCCATGGCTCCCTGTCCATCAACCCCGGGAACCGGATGGCTACTGGCATAGACTGGGCCTCCAGCCCAGCATTTTCAGGATCCAGTCCCGCAGTTTGATGGCGTCTTCTGCCATTTTTTTTTTTTTTTTTTTTTTTTTAATCCAAAAATGCGGTTCCTGCTCTGGCCTGAGTCCTGGAGGCGCTGTAGATCCCACGCAGGACACCACGTGTCACAAAGACGGCCGGTGGGTGGCGTCCAGACCAGAGCCAGGAAATAAATAAACAAAACGAGAGGTAGAGTTTGGTGGAGCTGGCCGAATGCTTTACTCAGCATTTAATAAACAGAACAGAAAATAAAAGGTTTGAACAGACAAAACACAGGGCACGGCACTTGAGGCCAAAATAAAATAGACGAACAAAACGGACTAGACAGACAAACAAACACGGTGAGCAGATACTCTAACTATTCACTTTTACGATTCACAATTACCTCCGTCTCCAATCCCGTTCTCCACTCACTGAACACCCAACCCCGAGTGAGAGCTACGTGTCTCTATATATACTGTTGTGCTGGGATTCAATTACTGATTAATTATTCACTTGAATCCCAGCACGTGAATGAATTACGTGCAACCCCGTGCTCACATATTACATTTAACCAGCACGTGAAGTGATTTGTGCCCTCCTCGTGCCTAAATACAAATCTACATTTTTAAATACACGTGAAACACAGACCCGTTTATATCCCGTGTACCAATCTCTATACACCAACATTAACACACGCACGCAACATACAACACATAATATGCACACAGGGGCGGGGCACATTGCCACAATGACGCATTCAGTTTAAGAATTATAATGCTAAACATCAGTAAAAGCAACAATCACAGTGCATCATACAATAAATATAAGATGTTTGCTCAATTGGCGCGCTGCACCAGTAACCCTGGCCATAATTGTTTTGTTTTTTTGTTTGCAATTGCACACAGTGACAACCATTACCGGTGTACCGTCATTTTATTTCAACTGTATATTTACTTACATAAAACATATCTACTGCTTTTACATTTTGTATAATAACTACTTAAAAGACGAGTAGCAGATAACATACTTATTAGAAAAAGATTTCTGTGGTGTCAAACTACCTTGAAAAAAAGGAGTATCCACAAATGTACTCTACATATCAGAGGCATAATTTATTTTGAGATGTTTGTTTTTTGAGAATTTACAACCTGCTTTTCCCCAGTGTATGAAGAGGGGTAACATACCACAGTATGACCCGTCAGAATTTAAACCTGCATTTCCCCCTAGTTTGAAGATTAAAATAGTATTAAAAAAAGAAAAAAAAAACAGTGCATCAAACAAAGAATACATAGTTTGAGATACGAGTATGTGACAGTGAAATATATTTTCGGTATTTATGACAAGGGAAAGGTTTGACAATCAAAACAGAGTGGGACATTTGCTTTAAAGTTCAATGCACAAATACACGTGTTGCCGCCGGTGACACCTGCAAAAGACCTTGCACTGCACATTAACACGTGTGCGAAAAGTTGTACATATTTTTAGAAAAGACGTAAGTTGAAAGTGCTTGGTTATGTAATTTGAACCTATTTTAGGCTCGCAGACCCTGACCTAGAGTGTAAAGTATGAAAGATTGTGGCCATTTCTCCATTTAGTACAGGAGATGACGATCAGTAAAATGCTACAAGCATCAGGCTAATGATCCCTTCCTCCCCGCGTGTCCTGCTGACACATCCATAGCTGACCACAATTACATTTGATCCTCCATGGGACAGACTTACTGTTTTTGATCAGCTTTCTGTTCCCAGAGTACTTGAATAAAGCAGCTCAGCAGCATAAACAGCCAACCATGAACATGTAGATAATAACGGCTACAGTTAGCACTGCTCAATTACTTGGGGCGGGGCCGTCCTTGCAAATCAAACTGACTGGCTTTCCAAAGTGCCACTCAGAGGGCGTGCAAAAAAAAGCAGGTAACTGCTCACTCGGCGTGCCAACAAATACGACTGCGTGCCACTCTGGCCACGCGTGCCATAGGTTCACCATCGCTGGTCTATAAGATGGGAAACTTGCCTAAAAAGTGGTGGCACCTTTAGTGGAACAACCACGGGGTATATTTGCAATAATCAACTTTTGTTTTCCATGTGTATCAAATTCAATGTGCTCCCACTTATGATTTCAAGGTCATTTTTCATACTTTGCATCCTTTTTAATGTATCAATATCATATTTAAAATGTAAGCAACATACGGAAGACTCATCACTGTCATAAAGATTCTTGTCCTTTCTTTAAAATGTCATGTGAAAACTTCTTGAAAACTGTCTTTGTGTTTCATGGGTTGAATCCTGAACCCATGACATTGAGGTAAGAGTCTAGACACTGTTTGGCAGAAGACTCTTTATCCATCTGTTGAAATGTTATTGACATGTTTTTCATGGCATATCCTTGGAGATTGTCTTTCTAGGGATAACCTGACCCCATTTGTTCAGGGGTTGTGAAGAATGAGAATATTCAGGGTTTGGGGCATTGTCTACATCCCTCCTCTTCTTTGTGTGTGCAATGAAATCCTTATTTAATCTCAACTGTGAATTGGCACCCCTAAAAGCACAGTGATTCCCAGCACCATGTTTGTACATTGATTTAGTTCTAGTCCAGTGGTGAGGATGGCCCCAAGTAAACCACAATGTTTATTATGTTGCTTTGAGGTCTTCTAACCAAGTACTGAACATATACAATCATAGCTCACCTGATTTAGATACAACAAGCTTTGGGCTCAATGGCGAATTCCAAATCAGCACAAATCAGGATTTGTCATTTAAACTGCATTAGTTTGGGGTCCCAGAGTGCCTCACCTGGAAACTCATGGTCACGTGGTGTGCTGGGGAGCGAAGATTTTCCCAGTGGATTCCACAAGGAGCCTTGTATTGGTTCTGGTGACCCCAAGGGTTAAGGTAGGCAATCGTGACAGGGACAGTTTCTTCTTGCCACGATACAGTGGCCCCTACTGGCTATGCACCCAGTGAGCTCAAAGCAGCGGATGTCAGTGAGCCAGTAGCTCACAGACATCAATTGTAGAGCTCCTGGTGTAAAGGGGCAATTGGATTGGTCGTAGGATGCCCATTGACCTTCAGTTCTCCTCAGCTGTTGTGGGGATTGCTACGGGGAGGGAACATACTATAAATGGAACATTTCAAGTCGTACCAAGTTTGTTATATGTAGAGAAAGCAATAGCTCTATTTGACATTTTGGAATTTTTACTTTTGGCTATTTCAGTGATTTCTAATTGTGCTTTGGGTGAAGGAGTTTTATGAAGGTGGTGTCTGTTGATGCAAGTCTACAGCAATGTAGTGAATGCAGCAATTTCTTATAACATTTAGACCATCCCTTAACTTCACCTGAATGCACTTTTCTGCAGTTGACAAGATGCAGAATGCAAGTGGATATTTTGCAAATTGCAATAAATTGATTTTTGTACAATGATGTTTGTGTATTAGTTTTATTTTCTTTTTTTATTGTAATGGACCCTCTGTGGTAGCTGACTGAGTTGAGTAGTATAAAGCTGTCTGTGCTGTGGAAATGTAACCTTGCTCTTTACCAGACAGCACAATAGTCTGTGAACCAGGAGACTGAGGTTTGATTCTCAAAGTTTCTGGCAGTATAAAGAGCTAAATATCTTGGGATGCACCTTGGTTCAGATGACATCTCATATTTAATTCAAACACTAGTCTTGTATTGACATACCAAGAATTGTGGGTCTCATTTACATTCCTGTCTGCCTTTTAACGGGAAAAAATTGAAGTATTGTTTGGATAATGTCTGCATTTGTTTATCCCCCATGCTGCCTTTCCAGCCTGACGCTAGATGAGACAGTCGTATACGGGCAGGTTTTCATGTAGCAAGCACTGCATTTGAAGCAGCTACTGTATAACAAGTATGTAAATTCAAAATTATGATAAAACATTGATGACCATGACATATTAACAGTATGTCAAGAATAGTACAGATATGAATTTTGCAGTGAAATATTTAATTTCAATATGATAAGCGATTTCCCCAGAGATATGCAAAAATGTATGACATAGAGATTGACGGATGTATAGACAGACAGACACACGCCTATAGCCTCAGAATCTGATTTTAAGCATTTTTCTAGATAACGCACATACAGATGTACATGCGTACGACTGCCTCCACTATGTCCCTGCAGAGGGTTTCATCTCCAGCACTTTACAGATTTGTACATATACTGTATCTGGAAAACTGCTTATCCAGTTGTCATGAAACTTGGTGTTAACGTTATGTAGCACAAGTTCTTGAGAGTATCAGATTCTAGGGATATTAAGTCATTAATCTTAATGTCACACTTACATTTTTCCAGATATCTGAAGAATCTCATATTAAATTCTTATTCTATACTATTCTGTACATCGTGTTGATATGTCCTAGCCATCAACTTTTTCATCATAATAATTATCTCTAATTTGAAATGTATGGCTGTGCCAGGGGATGGATGACCCTAACATACTTGTTTAGTATTCTAGCTCTAACATGTATGGACATACTACTTGCATAACCAGCTTCTCAAGAATGAACAATGTTAAGAAGCAGCTGTGGGGCCGGCTATTAAGCACCAGAGTTGTGGATATTACAAGAAAGAGACCACATATTGACCTATTTAATTTCAATCTGATCCCAGGTGCTTGGAAAGTAGCCACAATTTGAGTGTTCCACAAGGGAGGTGATAGTTGACAGATCATCACCTGATTTTATAAATTGTTTCGAGGCCAGCGACATCCTGCTCTTGTATAGATCCTAGATCTAGGTCAGTTGGTCTGTATGGACTTACATTTGACCCACAATGAGTGTCATGCAAATCTTATGGTAATTTTCTAGTCCATTATACATTTTTCATTTGTACTGTGTGTTACTCTATGCATGCCAATGGTACAGTTTGGTTTGATTAAAACCTTCAGTTCTGCCAGTTATCCCCCTGCTAGGGTTGAAATCCCCTGCAAAAGGGGATATAGTGGAGACAGCTCTATGGTTGTCAAACTGGACAGTTTTCCATCTGAAGAACCACTTATCATGAAACTTAGTATTAACATTATTTAACATATTTTTGTATTTTATTTTAAAATGATCAGATTCTGGGCGTAAATGAGTCTGTCTGTCCAAATAATAACTGCTTATCCATTTGTTATAACTTGGTATTGAAAAATTTAGCCTAAGTTGTTGAGAGTATTAGATTCTGGGGCTACAAGGAGGTGCCTGTCTGTCTGTATGTCACACTTACATTTTTGCATATCAATTATGAGTGTGATTAAACATAACATTGTTAATTCTTATTCTATAGTATTGTGTACATCCTACTGATATACGACTTGGCCATCAACATTTTTATCATACTGATAGATCTAATTTTAAATCATGGATTTCTGGAGGCCTGGGTTGATTATTTCGCAGTTTTGTATCACCTAGAATTTTAGGATTGAGACATCATAAAAAAAAAAAAAAAAAAAAACAGAATTTAGATATTTTATTTAACATTATGTAATCAAAGAAACTACAAAATTATATTGCAAAAGTTTACCAGAAGTTATAATAGTAGTACAGTATTTCACGTTAGATTTTCAAAATTTTTCAATTACTGTCAGTTTTTCGTAAAGTATATGGAAAACTATAAAGCGGTATGTAATTCAATATGTTAACATAACATTATTCATCAGGTTTCATTCGAATTTATGAAACAACTAATAAATAGAAATGTATCGTGCTAATTCTCAGTTGTATGTCACTGCTGTCATTGTAATGCATGTTATGAGAGTGTCACCTTGCTTGTCCGCAGTATGCTTGTTTCTGTGGGATACAGGTTGCTTGCTTTGACCAGTATCATGCAGGTGTGCTGTAATCTGAGAGACTGCATAACTTATTCATAAAGTATTTTTTTTCATTCCATACTCTTGTTCACCAACCTTGAATATTTTATGTCACAGTAGGGCTGTTTTGATAAAGAGGCAGACTGAGCGAAGCAGCATATCCCAAAGATTTGAAAATTGGAACTGCATTTATATAGTCAGTGTTGTGGATATTGTAATTTCAAGCAGCAGTGGGTTCTAGTCATTAAACAACTAGAATTTATTTTATCATTCTGCCTTTGCAAATTTAAGGTTGGCATACTGAATTTGTTGAAAGGACCTATATATTCACACAGCTTAAAGACTCTGCAATATTTCACAAGTAGAGATCCAGTGAGCTTATAATTTTGCTGTCACCCATCTCCCCTTCTCATATTGTTTTTCTAGAACAGAACCACAAACTTTAGACCTGGCAGCATTTTGTATTTCTTTTGTATTTAATGTGTTCCATTTAGATTCTGTGGACCTTACAAGAGGTCAAAGTTGCTTTTTGCCCGCTCTGATATTAAGTCAGTAGAAAATCGTGTACCTTACACAGCAACCTATGCTACATTTTTTTTTTCTAATTAAAAGGGGATCATACTTTAACATTGAGCTTAAGCTGTTTCATAGATATTCTGCCTTTCTCACCCTAGTATTTTCAAAATAGCATTGCAAGATACAGTATGTGTCTTAAAGTTATTTTTGACACAGTTTAACAGGGTCAATAATGCCCCTGTTATCTTTCATGTATTTATTTGTCACTTGCATGTTTTATTTTTATAATTTTACACTTTGATTTGATGTGTGTACTTTTTATATATTATTGACTAATACTTTGTAATTTATTTATCACTTTCTAGTAGCTTCTCCACTCAGTTCACTTGTTATGTCTTCTTGGGTATCGATTCATTAAATTATTGATAGTTTTATGCACCTGAATATAAATAGCCCACATCTCTTGCAAACTGGATGGCCATCCTAGGGGTTTGTGTCTGCCCGGAGAGTAACAGAGGGAAGTGAAATGAGCCTGCACATGGACTTTCCTGACAATAAGTATACAGAGTTGGGGTCAATTCCGACTTGAATTGAAATTCAGAGGTCAATTCCAATTCAAGTGTGATGATGTGTAGAATTGGTAATGAATTGGAATTGACAAAAATCTCAAAGCTTTGGAATTGAATTGGAATTGGCATTTTTTAATGAATGGAATTATTAATTCCATTTCAATTCCACTCAACAACACCAATTTTTGCACAAAACTATTGCACTGAATTGCTTTAAAAAAAAAACCTGAGGAATAATATTCCCAGTGTAGCCTGGCTCAATAGTCAACACACCTGTATGTAATTTACACAATCACAACAACAGGTGTCAGGACTGATGAGCTGATTACAGCTTAAGTTTCCACAAGTAGGAGGAGCATGAGATAGGCAGATCACTAGCAGCCACTTCTATTGATAAATTGCTCATTGTCATCTTTACAAGTTAGTCTATTAGTATGCCAATTGTGATGTGAATGTTAACTCCTCTTCTCAATTAACTGGAACAAACTAACCTGCCCTACAGCTCTATTTAAGACCCAGCCTTACACTCAGTCTTTGTTGAGTACATTTTTGGAAAGACAAGGAGGGCTGTGTTGGAGTTTTTGAAGGATTGCTTGGATTTTGGACCGGGACTGGAATGGAGAATGCTGATCATGTGATTGACCCTGGACTGGATTAGGGACTGAGGAATGGAATAAAGACCATTTTGCTTGCTCTTTGACCACAAACTTTGCCTGACGATTTAAACATTGTTGTCTTAACTTTAAGTTCCACAATGTCAAGGAGGACCTCAGTCTTTGATCACTTTGATGAACCAAGTGAAGGTAGCAAAGTGGGAAACCATTGTGCTATATGTAAACATTGTAGAACATCTGTCTCTGGTTCAGCAAAAGCTACTTCCAACTTCATAAGGCACCTCAAAGTAAGTATATTATGTGACAATTCATATCTTGCATGTCTAAATTCCTTAAATAAATAAATGTATCATTTTAATTATTATTATTATTATTATTATTATTTATTTCTTAGCAGACACCCTTATCCAGGGCGACTTACAGTTGTAAACAAATACATTTCAAGAATCACAGTACAAGTAATAATACAATTAAGAGCAAGATAAATACAATGACTTTGGTTCAAGCAAGTACAAGTGTGACAATACGATTCAATAATACAGCAGATAAGTGTCAGTGATAGTTACATCAGGATATAATTAAATACAAAATACTACAGATTAAACACTTGGCAGATTACAGTACTCTGATGTACAGGATTAAATGCAGTAAAATAAGGGGCAGATAAGAGCAAGTAAAGCACATTTAAGGAAGGGTGATAAGTGTCCCAGGGGAAAAACAGAGGAGTTCTACAGGTGCTTTCTGAAGAGGTGAGTCTTGAGGAGGCGCCGGAATGTGGTCAGGGACTGGGCAGTCCTGACATCTATAGGAAGGTCATTCCACCATTGCGGGCGAGGGTGGAGAAGGAGCGGGCTCTGGAGGCAGGGGAGCGTAGAGCCAGTCTTCTAGTGCAGGCGGAGCGGAGAGGTCGAGTGGGGGTGTAGGGAGAGATGAGGGTCTGGAGGTAGCTGGGTGCAGTCTGGTCAAGGCATCTGTAGGCTAGTACAAGAGTCTTGAACTGGATGCGAGCGGTGATCGGGAGCCAGTGGAGTGAGCGGAGCAGTGGAGTTGCGTGGGAGAAGCGAGGCAGAGAGAACACCAGGCGAGCAGCGGAGTTCTGGATGAGCTGGAGCGGACGGGTGGCGGATGCAGGGAGGCCAGCCAGGAGGGAGTTGCAGTAGTCTAGGCGGGAGAGTACCAAGGCCTGGACCAGGAGCTGGGTGGCGTAGTTGGTGAGGAAGGGTCAGATTCTTCGGATGTTGCTCAGGAAGAATCGGCAAGTGTGTGCCAGAGTGGAGATGTGCTGGGATGAGAGGCAGGGGTCCAGGGTGACTCCGAGGTTCTTAGCGGAGGAAGAGGGAGAGAGTGTGGTAGATTCCAAAGGAACAGAGATAGAGAGATCAGAGGAGGGGGAGGAGGAGGAGGGAAAGAAATGGAGGTCAGATTTAGAGAGGTTGAGTTTGAGGTGATGCGAGTGCATCCAGGAGGAAATAGCAGACAGACAGGTAGAGATACGGGAGGGGATGGTGGAGTCAGAGGTGGGGAAGGAGAGGAAAATCTGAGCATCATCAGCATAGAAATGGTATAGAAACGGTAATGTTTGGTGTGTTTATGCCTTAATTAGTGAATTTTATGATGCAGGTAGAAAATATTTAGTATAAAAGATTTGTGGTTTATATAACTGATGAACTAATAGAGGTTCACTAAAACTACTCAATCTCCATAATACATTAATAGTTTCTGTAATAAATTGGTTAAGTGTATCCACTCCTCAAGGGAAAGCTGTATTTCAATGGGTAGCGCTTGCCTGATTACATTTTGCAAACATCATACCTTATGGTGCTTGTGTACTAAGCAGGTCTCGCTGAATGATTTAGTATTATCATTTGTATCCTATCTTGCCAGATTAAAAACAGATAATTAGATATTCCATCTTGAATCTAGGGTTCATTATTGTAAGGTGATGGTTAAATGCTAAGCTTCACCTGGTAATTGAATACTGCTTATTTTGCTGGATTTGTTGTTCAATGTGTTATGTACATAAAATTTGTTGGGTTTTTTTTTCTGCATTTTCAGAGAAAGCACCCTGACATCCTTGGGGAGTTTGATCAATCTGGCCAGACTTTAGACCCTAAGAAGTGGGAGTCCACAGATCCATGCCCAGTGAATCTTACCAACAAAATTGTTAGCTTCATTGCTAATAATCTCATGCCCCTGTCTGTTATAGACAGCACAGCCTTTCACGACATCCTTAGCACAGCTTCACCATGCCCAGCAGGAAACACCTCAGTCAGAAACAACTTCCTCAACGCACCTCTGGTGTCCAAGATCAACTGAGTCAAATACAGCAAGCCCAGGACATCTACCTCACCATAGATCTGTGGTCAAGTAGAGATCTGAGGTATTTTATTGGAATCAAGGGCCACTTTGTCGTGGACGACACACTAAAAACTTATGTTTGTTTGTCTGCGTTTTAGGGGCGCGCATGATGCAGAGAATATCTACAGAACATCTACAACATGGATGACTAAGTTTCAGGCATAGTGACTGACAATGCTGTCAACATGGTGAAGGCATTCACCATATTCCCACCATTGGATGTCCAAGATGGCGACGAAGACCAAGATGAGACTGTTGATATTGAAGTGGTGAGTGTGAGCGACAAACTGGATTATCTTCCACCTGAGCTGAGCCCCTGTTTCGCTCACACTCTACAGCTGGTTGTTCGTGATACCCTGGAGCAGACTGCCCCTTTAAGACAGGTGATGGCAAAGGTGTCCAAAATAGTAACTAATTGTCATAGCAACAGTTACTGGAGGGACACTGGAATTGCCAGCTGAAGATGTTGAGGTCAATTTTGAAAGTTCCTGCAGAGGTCCTATCCGAGCTTCATGCCCCATGCAAGCTCACGCCATACGAATTGAAAATCATTGGGGAACTGTGTGAAATGCTGGAGCCCTTTTGAAGAGGTCACTGAGAAGGTCCAGGAAGACCAGATAATCACTGCCAGCTATGTCATTGCATGTGACCGAGGGTTACATCATGCGATGGCACACATTAGTGATACCTATAACAAGATGGTGGTAACCATGCAGTTATCCTTGGAGACATGCCTTGTGTCCTTTTTTTCAGAACACTCTAGGGAACATTATAAAGTACTAAAGAAACCATACATTTTTTTCAACACAATATTGTTTGTTTTCTTAAAATTAAGTATTTTTTATTATGTATTCTGCTTAGAGATACATGCATAAAAAAACATATTATTCCATGACCAGAGGGACCTTACAATACTTCATGAAAGTTTCGTTGAGAAATATTGATGTCTGGGCAAATTACAAGACATTGATTCACATGAGTGATTGCAATGATAAGCAATAATGGACACTACTCGATTTATTTTCTCAAAATAAATATTTATAAATAAAATAAGTTATTCATGCCATTATTATCAGTAATAAGGGAAAAAAAATGCACCTGATCCATTTAGTTTATGAAATAGTATATGCTCATATGCACTTGTTTCTTAATATCTATAAATGTTGTAAAATATAGCTGCCCTGAACCTCGGAAACTGTCTGCTGCTGCCTTCCCCCACAATACAAATCCTTGGTGTACTTCTTGACAGCAACCTCTCCTTTGATGCCCACATCTCCTCAATAGTCAAATCTTCCTTCTACCATCTTTGAAACATCTCCAAAGTCCGTCCCTACCTTTCCCACCCAGATGTGGAGATACTTTGTCATGCATTTGTCTCCTCTTGACTCGACTACTGCAACTCTCTATATGGTGGTCTACCGGCACGCACCATAAACTGACTGCAGCTAGTCCAGAATGCCGCTGCCAGGATCCTTACCAGATGTGATTATTTTCAGAACTCTCCTGCTCACCTACAATGCCCTTCATCACACAGGTCCCGAGTACCTCCTCAACCTGCTGACCCGCTATGTCCCTGCCCACAAGCTGAGGTCCTCCGACTCTGGCCTGCTTGTTATCCCGAAGCAAAAGTGCACCACACTTGGAGAACGCTCGTTTAGCTTCATGGCTCCGACTCTCTGGAACTCTCTCCCAGCTTTGGTGTGTGATGCTCCCACCGTTGCTCGCTTTAAATCAATTCTCAAGAGCCACCTGTTCTCTTGCTTTCCATGCTCTTTAAGTCTGATATCTGCTATTAGCTGCTGTGTTGCTGCTACTATTTAATGTATTATGTTACTATCAGGAAGTGAACATCAGTCCCTTCCCTATCCATTGATATGTGTTTCAAGCCTGTACTGCAAAGTACGATGGCCCTGCAAGTCATCAGAACAAAGTGCTTTTTTATCGTGTTTACACGATCTTGGTCCTAGAAGCCCACTTCAGTATGATCGTGTTAACACGATCCCGGTCTTTAAAGGGTTAAAAGAAAATTATTTGGAACATTTATCTCCCTGTCTGAATGTAATCGTTAGAGTGGGTATGATTGCGTGGTGTATAGGGTGAGTCATAGAGTCAGGGGAGCACAAGTTTGCAATCTGGCTGTGCAGAGTAGCTGATCTTCTCTGAGGATTCCACAAGTAGGTGTAAAATTGTCACGAACCAGCAGGGACTGCTTCTCCTCGTCGTTCTATAGTGAACCCGACCATCCAGGCATCACCTGTGGACCTTTGTCCGACATCTGCTCTGGAGCTCCTGGCCGTAAACATGCAATTGGTTTGGTTGTGGGATCCGAGGATGCACGCCTTACATTTACCTATGATTTTATATATATATATATATATATATATATATATATATATATATATATATATTCACCAACTGAAAACACATTGTCTCTTCTGTATTGCAGGACAACATAGTGATTGCTTAACATCTCGATAAGAGCACCCTTCAGTCTTGGGCACATTCAGTACAAAGGTTGCCATAGAGATAATGAGTAATGATTAAATGAAGTGTCACAGCGTCCTGTAGAAATGTGCACTGAGGGAGATGGGATGAAGGCAGCTCTGGCAGAGCTGCTTCAGTCTGATTCCTGTTCAGACTGAACTTGTCAAGGGGGATTTGCTCACATTCATGGCTGCTTCCACTGCCACTCACTGTGGAATCTCACACATGCAATACGCTCTGTTGAGAAATCTGCCTGACAGGATTGGTAGGCCTTGGGGTCTGTTCCTTGCTGCCCCTGCTGATTTTCTTCTTTTCAAAGTGATGAATTTTAGTGCTTGAGAAAGATGCTAGATTGATGGCACTGAAGACTGACCTTACACTGTTTAGTGGTTTACACTTGAACAGCTACCACCTGCAACTCACATAGCACCTGTAAAATAACAAACTGTAGAGGATCTGGCTAAGTATTGTGTCGTGCTGCCTGGAGGCAATATTTTTCCTACCTGTCTTTCACTTTCAAGATTTGTCTAATCCCAGGGTTTAAATGAATGAGCTATGAAGATAGGTTGAATGAACCGTAGTAGCCAAGAACTAAGGAGAATTAAGGGGAACTTTTGAAGTCTTTAAAATTTTAAAAGGCGTTGACCCTAACCAAAGCTCATCACAAAAAAAGACCAGAATACGGAGTTGGAAATTAAGTGGAGTCTTATGATGAGGTACAGAATGGGTTACCTCACCATGTTGTTGATGCTGCATCATTGGGATTCTTTAAGAACCAACTTGACAAAGATTTGAGATCAGTCAGCTGCTGGAAACCAGACAAGCACTAATGGGCCAAATGGCCTCTCATTTGTAAATGTTCTTATGTCTGTTCATCTCTGGAATGTCTGCCTTCTACCTGTACATATTGTAATGCATAACTGTAAATAGAAATAAAATAACTACAAATGACCTGTTTATGGTTTTAGTTTTGATTGCAGACATTCTTGGTGCTTCTTACTGGTGTGTGGACTATTGCATTACTAACTTATTCACCTAACACCCTGGGGATTTATATGTGTTGTGCAAAAGTCCAAAAATGGTGCACATCTTGCAGAAACCCTTAATTATAAAACAAAGATATCACAGTGGTATATAGAAATAAAGATACCGTGGTAAGATTCATTATCCTGCCATTTTTATGAAGAAACCTGAACATAGCTCATGTTGTCAACATAAAAAAGGCTTGTATAATTATTCAAGTGACTCGAAAGATAAAAATAGGTTGGAGAAGAAAATATGAGCTCTCTAGTGTCAATGGTGGAGCTGTTCTGTCAAGTAGAGATAATTGGTAAAGAGAAAAACAAGATACATATGGTGCTCTGAAGAAGGTCAAGGTGACTGAACATACTGTATACAGTGGCACCAATGAGTGTACAGACCCCAAGTTTTAATACAAATACTTTTGTGTTAATACAAAAAACAGTCCCCTCTCTCATCCTTGAGTGCTGCAGTACATTTGTTTGTTGGCAATTGCTAATACTGACATACCCAAAACTTGCCTTATAAATAGTTGAACATACAGTTGTATTCAATTGATGACAATCATTTAACTTTCGACTTCAAATCCATGTGAGTTCACCGAAGAGTCTATTTGGATGTACCTGTAGGTGGTTGTCTTGTTGATTGACAGAAGGAACACTAGGGGCTGTTATGTATAAAACAAGACATTATTTCCAGATTGTCTCTTTAAAACACTGTGACAGCTGTTTTGTCAGATTCATAAAACAGCTGCAAGGATAAATATTGGTGCTGTATTATTGTCTGGTTTAGGATCAAGGTAGCACATTTCACAAATAAACTGAGGTTCAATTAGCTTGATTAATACAATAATAATAATAATAATAATAATAATAATAATAATAATAATAATAATATAAGCAGAGCTAACTATTTCTGCCTTACAAATTGCTGCAATGACAAACTTCCAGTCCTTTTAAAGCAGCTTTTCAGGATTTGCCATATTGTCATACTGTGAAAAGCTGCAGAAATCTTGATTGTGAGTTGATTTGTAGCTTGTCAAAGGAGGTTTTATTGGTTATTACCCGCTGACATAAAGAGTGGGTTGCTGTACAGAGTATCAACAGAGGAGTAGTGGTTAAAAAAAAAAAAAAATTCATATTAAAATTGAAATATTACTTGGGCACTATACAATTCTTGCAGCAAACGCTGTTGTGCCAGATTTTAAAATGTGTCCAATGCATGTAGGTGTTCCAAATCCAATTTTCTTAAATCAAGAAAATAGACAAACACTAGTTAGACAAGCAGAGTTTCACTTGTTTCAAAAGGAAAACTGAATAAAAACTGTGCCAGCTAATACTGTATCTTTGCTGTAACAAAGCTGCAATTTTAAAAGAAAAGACTTAATTTGAGTAGGATAAATGCAAAACTTGTTGGTTTTGTGTAGGCAGTGCTGAAAGAATCAATTTGTCAGTAAAGCCATATCCAACTTGGGACTTTCATTACAAATTGATTGTTTTTGAACTCCTCTTGCAATGGTAATGTGTTCCCTCATTCATTGATTATTTTCCCCAATGCCTAAATGAATTCCTGTTGTAAGACATGAATTGCAAATAGTCATCCATAGCTTTAAATGCCCAATATTCAGATATTCAGTATCACTAATAAGGTAAAACTATTTAAAAGTATACAATTAGTAGGCAGTAGTCAGAAAGTGTGCCTGCTTGACTTGGTTTCTTATAGTTTTAACTTAGAATTCTAATTAAGTTTATTTTTGTCCATAACCTCAAAATGCTCAAGCTTTTCAGTGCCGTCTTATTATAAAATAAAGGAATAATGCACGACAGGGGGTGTGTGTTGTGCTGGGATAACATCACGCCTTGGATGGTTGGGTCCAACACCCGAGAATTGATGTTATCCCAGCACAACACACAACCTGGAGTGCATTATTCCTATTATACAATGGCTTACACTGTAATAAAATAGCAACTAAGACTCATTTCATATGTTTAAAAGTGATTTTAATTAGACAAATGTGGAAATAACATTCTGCCTCGTAAAATAGTTACTGTTTTCCATTTACATCTGTAGTAAAGTATTAACTATGACGTTCTAATAGTATATTAATGTTACGGCTCAGGGGCAGTTCATTTAAGTGTCTGTTTAAGCCCACTCTGAGCCCCATGCAGCTGCTTATGCCTGTGACAGAGACAGAATGATTCTTGATGTTGAATCTCTCTCCCAACCTGTGAGGGCGCTGTGTAAAGGAAAGAGAGTGCCCTGGACTGGATGGCCAGATAATTAATTCCCAGGGTTAGGCGGAAGTCGGTCATCTAGAAAGGGGGCGGAGCTACGGTACACTAAATCATCGACCCGGACATAGCAAGGTGATCTGCGGAGAAGCCTGTATTGTGTGTGGACTATACAGGTTAGAAAGCTGCCAGGTATGTAGGCTAAATAAATATGTTATGTAAATAGTTTATTGTATTATAGTTATTTATGTTTTGAAGTAGTGCATACTATTTTCGAAAAAAGACCCTTTGATGTTATTTTTACAAACAAATAAAATGTTTATACAATTTCATATGTACAGAGACCCATTACAAAATAGTTACTAGTGAAATGTTTATTTTATTTATGTTTTAAGTTTTTCTTGTTTTGTTGATCCTTTTGAAAAAACATATTTTATGCTTTGTTTTCCATTTAAATATGGTGTTTCTGCTATGCAAATGTTTGTTTTGTTGTTCATAAATAAAACTTTTGAATTACAGCTGTTTAAAAAGCTACTGGTTAAAATGACTGGTTTGGCACTTCTAGTGTTAAAAAAAATATTCAGTAAGAAAAAAGGCACAAAGAAAGAGCACTTGAAACTGCAAGTCAAAAAGGAAGTTAGAAAGGCCAAGAGAGAGATAGAAATGAACATTGGGCTAAAACCAATTCCAAAAAGTTTTTTTCCAGTATTATAACAGCAAAAGAACATTCAAGGAGGAAGTAAAATGTCTAAGAGATAGCAAATATATTAAATGATTACTTTTCACAAGTTTTTACAAAGGAGGATACGGACAACATGCCCCACATGTCGACCTGTTCCTATCCAGTTTTAAAAGCTTTAGCAAAACAGAGGCAGAAGTGTTAAAAGGGACTAGGAGCTCTTAAAATAAACAAATCCTCTGGGCCGGATGATATCCTCCCAATAGTACTCAAAGAAATGAAAGAAGTTATTTACAAACCGCTAACTAAGATCATGCAACAGTCTCTTGAGACAGGGGTTATACCGACAGACTGGAGAATTGCAATCGTAATACTGATCCACAAAACGGGAGACAAAACTGAACCAGGTAACTACAGACCAATAAGCCTGACTTCTATTATATGTAAACTTATGGAAAGTATAATAAGATCCAAAATGGAAAATTACCTATATGGTTACGGTATCCTGGGAGACAGTCAGCCTGGTTTTAGGAAAGGGAGATCGTGTCTAACTAACCTGCTTGATTTTTTTGAGGATGCAACATCGACAATGAATAATTGCAAAGCATACGACATGGTTTATTTAGATTTCCAGAAAGCTGCTGGAGATATAGTGGAACATATCCCCACCCCTTTAATGGCTTATTTCCTTTTATTAACCAAGCTTCCCCAATTGACATTTTTTTCAGCCAGTAACATGCTTTGAACAGCAACTGCTGAGGTAAAATGACCCAGGAAGTGCAAGTGTAACACATATCATGAGAAAAAGGCTACAATGGAGAACCTTCTTTAACATAAAGTAGTAACAGATATCGTACATATATCGCATTTTAAAATGAATATACTGTATATACAGTACATATATGTTTCTTTCAAAACTGCACATTTGTGACATATGGAAAATAGGTCAAATTTGTGGAATTGTTTTGTTAACAACTCTTCAAAATAGGGCCCATATTGTTGCAATTCACTAAGCTAAAACTTGGCACTAGATGCTTCCAGTGACTTATTGAGAGGAAAGCATTTAATGTATTAAATCAGCAAGAGGCAAGCTTAGTTAAACATCTAGGACAGATTTAAATTCATGCTTAACTTTGAGTTCATCCAGTCATACAGATTATTTCTGATTGATAAACATACTTTCAAATTGCCTGGGGAAATTACCACACCAAGAAGGGAAATCTAAATGTAAGAAAGTTTCTCTTTACCATTACCAGTGATCAGATGATGGGAATTGCTTAGGGCTGCATCCCATTCTGTTCAGAAGTTTTTGAGCTATTGGGAATAGAAATACTGTTAACAAAATGTCAAATAGAGTTTCGTTACATCTCTAATGCATGATGAGGTGGTATTGACCTTGATACAAAGTGGCTTGCAAGTAAAGGGCTATGCCTATTTTTGTGCACAATTAACTGGTGAATTGATGCTGTATATGGGAGTTATATATAAAGGTCAATTTATGTGCTTCATTAAAGGCTATAAAGGAATATACAGTAGTGAATCAAAGAATTGACAAAAGCATTACATATACATTCATGGTACACCAGATAACCGTAAATCAGCATATGTGAAGTGTTCCAAATAAATATACATTCTGCATGACAAAATGCACAATTTTGAAGTTTACAAATTATACACAACATAGATATTCTCCCTGTACGCTAGTAGTTTCCATAACAGTGAATTCTGCTTCCATTCATTTTTCTCGATCTCGTTAACATGCATTTTGATTAATGAGTTCTTCTTATCTAGTAATTGATTCAGGAAGTGATGTAGGTGGCCTGCGACAATTAAGGTTTTTAATGAAAAACGTGTTTGTTAATGACTTAATCGACTCAATTTCAAAGCATTAACAGATTGATTTAATTAACACATTTCGTTTGAAAATCACTTGCTACTAAAGCTCCTGTTACTATACCACGAATTCGATACAATGACACTAGTTTTTGAAAATCTTGCCCCATGTGTCTTCTGGGTTTCATTCCAACTGAGCTCTCAATTACTTAGCTAAACTCTTAATTGAACTAATAATTTTCTTTATTAGACCTTTTTTTTTTTTTTTTTTTTTTTCAGCTCTAAACAGTTGCCGATTTCAAGTTAGCTATAACACTGTATAAGTAACTTGACCTCTGCAAATTTTTAGGTGCTAAGAACAATTAAAAAAGTCAAACTTAGCAAATTATTAGTTAAGGGTCTAGATTAGTAATTGTGAGTGCAGTTGGAATGAAAACCAGAAGCCACATGGGGTCCCCAGGACCAGCGTTGGGAAGCCATTTGTAAATCACAAAAACACACACAAATATATATATTTTTTCTTTCTAAATGTGTTTGTGTCCTTGTGCCAAATAAGAGGACATATGACATACAGTAATCATGACATTGATCTTTGACCTTAAATGGCTGCCATTCAATAGATTTTTGTTTATTTTCTTGATGTGGATTTTCTTATTAAAGAAGTGTACTTTTACTTTGTGTTCTTGGCTATTGCTGAACACATTCTTGGAACACTATCCTCAATTGAACAACGTGTGCAGGGGTTATTTTAAATGAATTATTTCTTTAGTGCTCCTCCCTTCTGTACACTGACATAGAGGTGGCGTTGTCAAGTAGGCTAAGCCATCTTTAATCAGGCTTTAGTCTTCCCCTGTGTATTTTAACTGACATTAGCTGAATTGTTGTTAAAATTATGAGGTCAGGAAAAAAGTCTTCACCATTAAAATAAATGGAAAATAGGTTGCACTTTGAAGAAATCTAGTACCCAGTGGAATCCTATTTATAGTACTTCGATATGTTCTCTATGACATTTCAATTTAGTCAATGTGAAATATAAAGGATGCCCAGTCAAGTTAATTAAACCACCAGGAATACTATTCTTTGACATGGATAGTTGTAATTAAAGTTAAGATAAGTTCCTCTCCATACAACTGAGAATCAGTCAACCCAGTTTTCTGCAGTATGATTTTACACAACAATAAAGGAAATGTGTCTGAGGCATGGGGAAGTAGTTGACAGCTCACTTGTATCTGGACCTGGTTTGAGATATAGTATAACCTGAACTTAATATGTCATTCCTTGGAGAGCAGAGCTAATTAGTTCAGGGATTTAGTTACTGTGCCTAAAGACTCTTTTTGAAAGGCTTCCAGAAATATCAACATCATTTTGTGTTGCCAAATGCCACCACCCACCCCACTGAATATGAAAAATGCTTTGGGTTCAGGGTGAATACTTCAAAATGGTGTGGTTTTGGCTTTGTGTACACCTGTCCTGTTAATGCACAGAATAGGATTCCATGTTAACTTTTGTAATAGCGTATTCTGAATAGCCTAGTTTTGAAGACATTTTTTACTGTAGCTGCTATAGACAGTATAAGACTCCAAAAGCACAGGCTATGCACTTCTTAGTATTTGAGTTGTCCCTCTGTTACCGCCCATTAGTTCCTTGAAGACGCATTGGGCATGAAATCAATTATTCTATAACTGGGTCAGTTTCCTAAAGCCTTTAGACTTCTTAGATGTAGGCTCGCTGAGTTGTGTATTCTGTTCTATGACTTCCATAGAGCCATAAGTGCTCTGTCGTGGTATGCCACTTGGTGTGCTCCAGTTTATTCATATTTACCTGAGGTTATGAGATCGTATCAGTGAAGTGGCTGTCTGGCCCTCATGTAGAATTGTACTAGTCTGGGATCCAGACACCCTGAATTGGTATGTATGTGCAAAACACTGAAAATACCAAACATCTTTAAAACTCTTATTTTGTAGCCAAGTAACTTTTTTTTTATTTAAACTTTGTTTAAAATCATGATCTACTAGGTTTTCAGGATGTGTCAATGAAAACATAAAATGACATACAAGACCTTTTATTGATTCAAAATGTAATTTTAGTAATTTAGGTCAGATTAATCATTGTCCAACATTTTTGTCCACAGCAAGTAGTCTGGAACAGCATTCCAGTTGATGAAACTTGGGACCTATGCATCGACTTGTGTAGTAAATTGAACACTTTTCTTTTTTTACACTTTTTTCTTAAACGTTGTTCTGGATTAAAAACAAATCTAATATTTTACTATTCAAATAGTAATAAAAGACAATGTGTTGCCTAACAATCCTCCATTCTGTGATTTCTTCCCTTCTCCATATACAGAAATGTATATTGTAGGCCATAAGTGTAAAGTCATATTTTCTGAGAGGGATTAATAGATTGTAATACTAGAAAAAACAGCAATAAGCAAATGAGTTGCAAGAGTGAGCAGTTCAATAATTGCTCTAAATAGGTTTTTGAATAGTTTTTTTATAACGCCAAAATTACTTTCTTATAATAGGGCTCTTTGGACGTCAGACCCGGAACAGAAACACACAGAGTGGTGAGTGAAATGTGAATTGCGCTGTTGCGCCGGTTTATTTCAACAAAAATAAAACGTTTGACAAAACAAAAAAAACACTTAACAAAACAAACGGCGCAGTGGCCAAAACAAATAGACAGACAAACAAACGGTGGACAAACCCCAAACAAGTATCGTGCGAGTCCTCCCGCATGAGTTGCATTTGTTATTTTCAGTTTTTAAAGTTTACTCCCTACTTTCTCTCTCCCATTCTCCACTCTCGAACACACAACCCCGAGTGAGTGTTTCGTGCATCTATATATACAATTGGGATTCAATTAGTAATTATTCACTTGAATCCCAGCACGCGAACTAATCTGTGGACTCCCCGTGCTCACATAGTAATACATATTTTGTCTGCACGTGAAGTGATTGTGCAATCCTTGTGCCTAAAAACAACTATATATTTAAAATCACTCGTGTTACATAGCCCCAATTATATCCCATGCACCAATACATATACACCAACATTAACACAACCACACGCAACATAAAACACAAAACACGCACAGGGGCGGGGGCGCCCCGCCACAGGCCCTATTGGTTGCAAAAAAGGACACCAGAAGGCTTCACGTTTAGAGAAGGATCAATATTGGATTTAATACTTTTTCATTCTGGCATTTATTTAGACAACAGATGTGTCACTATTTGCTGGATACTTTTATGCCCAATTGCCCATACCTATTTTGGCTCTGCTCAGCCGTAATGAACCCTTTGCTGTAAGGACATTTTTCACAAAATCCCGAGCTGGCAAGCATACACATTCTACTAGAGAATAATTTACCAAGCATCTTCAAAGAAAAATATGCAGCTTAAGGAGTAAAAATCTGTTTTTCCAAATGCACATTTCATTGACTCCACATACAAATGCAGCAGATTTGGCTGAGTGGTGCTATAGTATGAAGGATTTGAAGAGAAGGGCTTATTGACCCAGCATGAGATGCCAGTGAGCATCATAACATCACATCATAATATACAGTATACCATTGTTGTCATCTGCAGTATGCAATCTTGAATTGCCTCTTGAAACTAAATGGCAGCATTGGTTAGAATAAATGTACTAGTGTCTTGTAGAAGACTGTCAATTTGGTAGTTTAAGAAATACAGGTATATAATATTTAAATAAGTTTTTATAATTACTATTACCGAATGAAGGAGTGGCAAGGCAATCAGGAGACAGATATTTGGTGCAAATCAGTGCCCTGCTGCAACTTAACAAGCATACCAGCCATGGTGGATGAAACTGCTAACTGTCCCATAGTCGTCTTCTCTCTATATTCCCTCAGCTGAGTGTATCTGAATAGCCCAGTTCTATGCTGCCCCGCTGCAACAGAAACCCCAGTCCAGTTCTTACTGACCAGACTTACTGACAGGGGCCTTGCAATTCCCAACTCAGGCTTTGTCAGCTGAACTATCATACTGAAATAACAAAAGCATCTCCACCACTCACCATTAGAGAGAGCTCTTTGCCCAGGCTGTTGTGGCTATGTGAAGTTTTTAGGCAATTAAAAGGATTTTTGGGTGATACTCCAGAGAACTCTTACTATAGATAAAAGTTTAGCATAGTCAAACCTCTTACTGGCACCTGTTATTAATAAGAAATCATTTTACAGGCTAAAACAAATGTTAATTTATAGATACTGTTCAGGGTTTATAACTCTGTAGAAAACATTATAGTACCAACATGAAGGGAAATTTGACTTGCCTTGCTGAAAGAGTGCACCCCAAAGCACAGAAACATGCCTTACTGTCTCTGTTGACTTGCCTTTTGATGCTCATTAGTAAGTCAATAGAGTTATTTCCCAGTTAGGATTTACTGTATTAATGTTTTATAATGTAGATATAGCTGTTGTATGTTCGTTTATAAATCCTTGTTTATAAATATAATGTGAGACCAGGGTGGAGTGTTGTATTTTTCCCCACTGAGCCAAAATCTCTGGCAACAGCTGAGCACTTGTTTAAAAAAAGTTTATATATAGTATTATCTGGATGAATCGGTTTGAGTCTGGTTGGAATCTCATCTGGTTTCCTCTGCAGCAGATATGAGAAAATAGGTAAAACTAATAGATAAAACTGTATATTGTTCAATATATTGCACATGTGGTCTCCACCGTTGAATGGTTAAATATATATATATATATAATTTAAATAACGAGTCACAAGTCATATAAGGAGGAACATGGTTAAAAACTGGTCTTCCAAGGTGGAAGTAAGTAGGTTTTACAGATTGCCTTTTTCATGCAATAATGAGTTTGGATTCCTTTGCCCCAAGGATTGGCTAACCATTATAGTATGTATGTGCTCCCTCCATTTCCTCCCGTGCTCCATGGTGTAACCCTAATCACTGAATTCAGTGACCCAAGGAGGTCCCACAATCACTGCCTAGACTGATTCACAGCATTGCAAGCCAAAAAACTTCTTAACTATTTGATAGCAAAACTAGAGACGCTTCTTTGGGAGTGTATTATTACAACTCAGAATACAGTGGTAACAATTCATAGAATCAACTATTATATACTAACACTTGTTTAATCCATACACATTTAAAACTTATAAATAAAGAAACATACAAAGTGACAACCATAGCACTAATGTGCTGATATTTAACAAAGGGTCTAAAAAGCAATAATGAGTGATGAGGAAAGAAATCAGATATCTGATTTTCTGCCTTGAGAGGATGTGGAGAGAGATGTGAATTAACACCGCCGCAGTTATACTCATACCTAAAACCTCCGCTGGCAATCATTATGACGGTTATATTTTAAATAACATCAATATTAAAATGAAAGACAAACTATCGGATACAACTCAAAAGTTTTATTCAACCACATCATATCAAAAATCTGCACAGCCGAAATACTGTAGTTAAATGAACAATTAAACATAAAAGGGTTTATTTTCTAACTTACCACAAATAAAGCACTACTTCAAAAAATGAAAAAGTATAATAAAATAAACATTTCAAAACAAACTAGTGTGTAAAGAGGTGTAAACAGTTATATGTACATACAAAACTGTAAAAACGAAATTATTTTTAATTTAAAACAAAAGTAACATATGTTTTCTCTTGCGTGTGTGTCACCGATGCAGCACGGAATCCAGGCTGCTTTGCAGTTTTCTGGTCGAAATGTTTCTGCCGAAGCACTGTGGCTAGCTTCAAGATGAAATCACTCCTACTGATATTTTCCCTGGTGCATTCTTTGTAAAAAACGAAGGAATTGATGGCTGCCAGGTCCAGTAGAGATAACAACAGGCTTGTATATTTTAAAAAATAGAATATTGTAGGTTATATTCAAAATAAAAACATGTATTGTAAAATGCAGTCAAAATGGTGGCTTTGGCGGTTCTAGGTGGGCGGGATTATAACTTCCTTATTTTTGCAACCCTGGCTTTCAAACACCGTCAGGGTCTTTAATACATGTATTTAGGAAAAGTTATAAATGGACAACCGCATAACTTTCAGACATGCAGAGTAATTTAAATCTGAAAACCTCAAACTGTCAAAATGACTGCTGTGGCGATTCTAGTGTTAAACAGCATGGATTGCCTTCAAGGGAACTGTGTTATTTTCCATAAGTTTCTTCATGTTTAAAACACTGCACTGTACACTAAAATGATGTTGTTCATCTGCCTGTCCTTCAAATTCAATATTTCACAAATTAAGTTGTCTGTCGCAAAGGGAAAACTTGTTGACGAACATTTGTCTCAGAATACCATGCCTATGTTTTCTACATTCTCAAATTGAGCTACACAAACCGATTATTCGGATAAGCTCACCACACGCGACGGTCATTGTTGTTGATTATGCTAATTTATCGTTCCAAGTGAAACAACTGAAGAAACAGCAATCAAGTCAAGCAGCAACCATCACAAACCCAAACACTGTTTCTTCACTTTGAATGGTAAATTAGCCCAATCCACAATGGCCCTCACCTGTCAGCACCTGATTTCTGTGGTGAGCTCAATCCAAATAATCAAATAATTGTTTCCTGCAGCACTATTCTCCAGTAGAGACCATTTTTGGTGTTCCTATTCCTTGTGTGAAGCTGAAGTAGGCAGTGGCTGATGTCAGCAATAGGAGCATCCTCTTTTTTCTGATTTGGATTTAGTTTTGTACAGTTACACAGAAAACACAGTTTTACAGTTGATATAAAGAGGAAGAGATTGTACTGCATCTCTACAACTGCAAATTACCCTGTATTCCATATGGCAGGTGTACTTTCTGTTAAAATTATTGTCATAGTTCCCCTGGCCTTGTTTTTACCAAGCGTACACGTGTGTAAAATTATATAAATTTAAATCAGGGACTTGCTGATTCAATTTAGAAAACAAACTAAAATATAATGGGATGCTGTTTAAAACTTTACAATAGACCCCTATAATCAGACATTGTAATTTTATTTTTAGTACTGAGGTATTTCTTGAAAGCATCCATAACTATTAAACACTCAATAGTGTTGAATACTAAAGTATTCTGTAAATGAATAAATGCATGCGCAGTTGTCTGTGATTCAAATGCAACAGAGCAGAACTGGCGCCGATGATGGTAAGCTGATTTACTACTGTGGAAAGCCCTGCTGTTTAAATATATTGTTTATTTATTTTTAGAACTGGGTCTCCCCCTCTGCCCCTGTGCAAGTTATTATTTTATATTTGTTTGTTTTGTTTTGTTGTTGTTGTTGTATTAGTATTATTATTGTTATGGTTTATTGTTTTATAAATGTAGCGGTGGAGCCCTGTTTTGCTATTGTTTTGACGGTGTAGCCGCACATTGTTTGTTATTGTTTTTATTTAAAATGTGTTCTGGCAGAGGCGAGGTTGGGTAGTCGTCCTCTGCCAGGAAAAATTAAAAAACTCGTGCAGATTGTGGCCGAGGGGTAATAGAATAATTACTGTAGTGTATCTAGTTCAGTTCTATAGTTCAGTTACAAGAGCACTAGTATGCAAAGAGTTAAGCTTCTTTAGTTACGTTATACTGTTAAGACTGCGCAAGTGCATAACAGTGCAGTACAACAAAAGACTTTGTATGGAAGCATCTAATAAACACAGCGTTAACTTTACTTAGGTTTCCAGTGTCTTAATTTTGTTGTATAATAAAACACAACAAACTGGCGACGAGGATGCGTGTTAAGAGAAACGAACTGTGTATGGAATGTTAAATAAATTAAAAAAAATAAATAAATACAGCAAAAACGAAGAGGATCGTCGCGTTGCAAAGGCGCCAAGTCAGCGGACATCTTAAACACAAAAACTAAGAAAAACTGTGAGTAGCTGTGGGTTTTTGTTCTGATTTTCTAACGGGAAGCAGTGGATGAAAGGACTAAACTGAAACGATAATTCAAAACGAAACTTAAGTGGACGGATGTACATGAATATATTTGCATTGAACTAAAAAGGGGATAGCGCATCCAGCTGCGAGCTTTAGATGTGAACGGAGATATACGCATTAAAAAAAAAAAAAGATAAACGGCACCATGGCTAATTATATTGGTAAAATAGATGCATTTGACAGTACAGTGGAAGATTGGCCATCATACACAGAAAGGCTGGAGCAGTATTTTGCAGTAAATGGCGTTACAGATGAAAAGAAAGTACCGGCGCTACTGAGTTTGATGAGAGTTTACTACGCAGTCTCACAGCTCCAGATAAGCCTGCTACTAAAACCTGTACAGAACTGGTAGCCATTCTTCCTGATCATTTTGCACCTAAACCACTGGTAATTGCAGAACGGTTTAGATTTCATAAAAGAAACCAACAAGATGGAGAGTCCATATCAACATATGTTGCAGAATTAAAGAAACTAGCAGAGCACTGCCAGTTTGGTGATGTGTTACCAGATTCTTTGAGAGATCGCTTGGTGTGTGGCATCAGGAAAGAAGCAATTCAAAAGCATCTGCTAACCTTTAAAAGGGCAGTTGAAATTGCTGTTTCAATGGAAACTGCAGCATGCGACACTCTGGAGCTTCAAGCAACACACTGCACAGGAGTAACAGCACATAAATTGCATGTTACACAGAAAAGTAAATTCAAACTGGCAGTGTTTAACAATTGCTATCGCTGTGGAAAACAGGACATACTCCAGTAACTTGCCGTTTCTGAAATGAAGTATGCAGGCAGTGTGGGAAAACGGGGCATATCCAAATTGTTTGTCGAGCTGCTCCCAAAAAGGTTGCTCAAAACTACACAGGGAAACGAAGTAAACAGCTACATGCAATCCAGGAAGACTCAAACGATAGTGATGGTGCATTAGATGATTTGACGATTGGCTGCCATTGTTTGGCCATGAATGGCTCAGTAAAATTCGTCTAGATTGGCACTCAATTAAAACTCTGCAGCCTAGCCCAGCAGCCGGAAATACAAAGCTGACGCTAGAGAAGCTATTGGCTGATTTAATTTTTATTAATTAATTTTTTTGTTTATTTAGCAGACGCCTTTATCCAAGGCGACTTACAGAGACTAGGGTGTGTGAACTATGCATCAGCTGCAGAGTCACTTACAATTACGTCTCACCCGAAAGACGGAGCACAAGGAGGTTAAGTGACTTGCTCAGGGTCACACAATGAGTCAGTGGCTGAGTTGGGATTTGAACCGGGGACCTTCTGGTTACAAGCCAGTTTCTTTAACCACTGGACCACACTGCCTCCTATACTGGACCACACTGCCTCCCACACTGATCCAGCTCCGGTCTTCAAAGAGGGCATTGGAACTTTAAAAGAAATAAAAGCTAAAATTGTGCTAAACCCCGATGCAAATCCTCGTTTCCACAAAGCATGGCAACTACCATATGCCATCAGAGACAAAGTGGACAAAGAGCTTGAAATCCTGGAAGAAATGGGAATTCTGACCGAAGTCAATTGGAGTGAATGGGCAACTCCAATTGTGCCAGTTGTGAAGAAAAATGGCACAGTCAGAATCTGTGGAGACTTTAAGGTGACAATTAACCCTGTGCTACAACCTGAGCAGTATCCACTGCCCCGCATTGAAGACATTTTTCTGTCACTCTCAGGAGGGAAACAATTCAGCAAGCTAGACTTAGCCCAAGCATACCTCCAGATGGAAGTGGAGGAAGAATCAAAAAAATTCCTCACCATCAACACACAAAAAGGGCTTCTACAATATAATCGGCTAGTCTTTGGCGTGGCCCCAGCCCCAGCCTTATGGCAGCGTGCTATGGACCAAGTGCTCCAGGGCATTCCTGGATGCAGATGCTACCTGGACGACATAATTGTAACAGGAGCAACTGACAAGGAGCATCTAAAAAAACCATTCAAACAGTGTTTCAGAGACTGAAAGAATTTGGCCTGAGAGCTAACCACAGGAAATGCGAGTTCTTTAAAAATGCAGTGTCATACTGTGGACACATAATTGATGCAGAGGGACTCCATAAGTCTCCAGACAAAGTTGCTGCAGTGTTAAATGCGCCACAGCCAACAAATGTGTCTCAGCTTAGGTCATTCATTGGACTTGTCAATTACTATCACAGGTTTTTGCCTAACCTGTCTACAAAACTGTATCCATTGAACCAGCTGCTACAAAAAGAGAAAGCGTGACAATGGACTAAACAGTGTGAAGAAGCATTCCAAGAAGCAAAGAAGGCATTAACTTCAGAAGAGGTCCTAACACACTATAACCCAGCATTGGAGATTCGTCTTGCTTGCGATGCCTCACCATATGGCATTGGAGCTGTGATATCGCATGTGATGCCAGACGGTCGCGAACGCCCCATTTGCTTCTAGATCACTATCTTCAGCGGAACGCAACTATGCACAAATTGACAGAGAAGCTCTAAGTTTAGTGTGGGGAGTCAAGAAATTTGGGCAGTACCTGTATGGAAGGAAATTCACACTTTTAACAGACCATAAGCCTCTGACATCCATTTTCAGTCCTAAGAAAGGTATTCCTGAAATGGATTCAGCAAGCTAGACTTAGCACAAAGCCCATACAGAGATGGGCTTTGTTTTTAGGAGCTCATAACTATGATGTTCTGTACAAGGGCACCAATCATCACGCAAATGCTGATGGACTGTCACGCTTGCACTTAGAACTTAAACACGCAAAGCAGCCTGAACAACCCACAGCAGTGGACATGTTCAACATGTCTCAAGTTGAAAAGCTCCCTGTAACGTGTGCAATGTTGAGAAATGAAACTACAAAAGATGTAGTCTTGGCAGAAGTGTATGACTCCACCATGAAGGGATGGACGCCACAACAGAAAGTAAGCCTATCACCTTTCTACACCAGGAAAGAACAACTTGCCATACACCAAGGCTGCCTCATGTGGGGGACTAGAGTGATTGTCCCAACCAAGTTTTGCACACAAGTGCTCCAAGAGCTGCACACAGGGCACCTTGGCGTAGTAAAGATGAAAGCCTTAGCCAGAGGATACGTGTGGTGGCCGGGCTGTGATGACCAAATTGAGAAGTTAGCAAAAGACTGTCCTGGATGCCAACGAGTGCAGTCCATACCTAGCTTGGCTCCGCTTCACCCTTGGGACTGGCCAACGCTCCCCTGGCAGCGGATTCACATAGACTTCGCAGGACCATTTCAAGTTACCACATTTCTATTGGTAGTCAATAGTTATTCAAAGTGGCCAGAAGTTTTCAACATGTCGACAACTACAGCTAGCAAAACCATCGACATCCTACGAGACCTGTTTGCCCGAACTGGTATTCCTGATCAGATTGTGAGTGACAACGGTCCGCAATTTGTTTCAGATAAATTTCAAGATTTCATTAAGTAAAATGGAATCAAGCATGTTACATCTGCGCCTTACCATCCCGCTACGAATGGATTGGCGGAACGCTTCGTTCAAACAGTGAAGCAGGCTCTATGAGCAGTGTCCACACAGAATGGAAAACTACAGTTCAAGCTTTCCAACTTCTTATTAGCATACCGGAACGCTGTACATTCAACCACAAACCAGACCCCAGCAAGCTTGTTCTTTGGAAGAAACTTGAAATCTCGCCTGGATCTTTTAAGGCCTGATCTTAGACGACAAGTTATCAACAGACAGACTAATCAGGGGAAATGGCGTAACACCGCCCACCTCAGAGAATTCCAGGAAGGACAAGCAGTCTTAGCACAAAACTGCAAGAGTAATGTAAAATGGATTCAAGGAACCATTCAATCCCGGCTGGGACCGCTGATGTATGCCGTCAAGATACAGCCTGATATGGTGTGGCGTCGTCACATTGATCAACTTCGCAATGCAGAATCAAAAGTTATCCCTGATGATACTTCAGCTGTTGCTGAACAGTCCGCAACTCAGTCTGACGAGGAAGAAGTCAACTTTCCACCAACCAGTGAGACGCCAAAGGCACCTGATGCTGACTCAACACCGGTTCACCCTGAGGATCTGCCTGCTGCTTCTGTTCTTACCATTCCTGGGACTAATAGGGAGCAAAGATATTCCACAAGAGTGCGCACAGCACCACAGAGACTAAATTTGTAGGAGCTAGTTTAGAATTGACTTTCTAGTGTTAATCACTGTCTTCAGACATGGACATTACAGCTAAGTGAGGACGACTGTAGTGTATCTAGTTCAGTTCTATAGTTCAGTTACAAGAGCACTAGTATGCAAAGAGTTAAGCTTCTTTAGTTACGTCATACTGTTAAGACTGCGCAAGTGCATAATAGTGCAGTACAACAAAAGACTTTGTATGGAAGCACCTAATAAACACAGCGTTAACTTTACTTAGGTTTCCAGTGTCTTAATTTTGTTGTATAATAAAACACAACAATTACCAGCTAGTTAAACCCCTCGGTATAAAAAGCCTGCAACTCTCCATGTTCCGGGTGGTGTGTGATCGAGAGGAGGAAGAGAGTGAGTGAGTGAGAGAGAAAAATTTAAAATAGACAGGAACAGTGACAGCAATCTGCCCAGCCTGACCTATTCGGTTTCGTGTTCGAGATTTGTTTTGTTTATCTTTTTATTTTGCTCTGTGAGCACTGTTTTTCAGTTAAAATATTTATTTTATTTTTGTATTATTTAAATAAACGGCACACGCTGCGCCTTTTCACTGCAGTACTTGCCTTTGTTTTTCTGTTCCTGCATCTGGCCTGACGTCACCACAACGTCATCCTGTCACAACTACCTATTAGAAAAAGGTGCCTTCTTTGTGTAATCATATGGAAGGAAGCGCAGATGGATCACATTAGTTTACTGTAAAGCTATGTCTTAGTTGGTGCTTATCTTGGCGAGAGCCGAGTTCAAATCAGCATGAAGTTTTAACATCTACTCTCGTGTAATGGAAATCATGAAGATCCGGATACGTCCAGTGACTGCTGTGAATAGTGCAGCTGGCAACAAGGGAAAGACCTCGTGACAGCCTGGAGAGACAGCTGACAGGAGGAAAGAGACCCCATTGGGGCTGGCAAGGCTTAGCTACCCTTGTCGGCAGTATCCAGCTCTGTGTTTACAGTTTGCTGGAGACACCCGCCTAAGGCTTCTAAGAAATTAAAGAGAAAAATACCCCTAGAGTCTGCGAGAGAGCGGGGGCGGAAGATGACTCAATGTTGGACAACATGGTTAACAACTTAGGAATGGAAACGGATATGAGTATGGAGAGTACTTCACAAAAGACTAGTTCAAGATCTGCAGTTAGCAAAGACATGGAACTCCAGGTTTGTGTCTGCGGCTGGAGCAAGGCAACAACGGTCATGGGTTTGAAGATTCATCAAGGGAGAATGAAATGCTTGAGGGAGAAAGGACAAGGGCCTCGCATTGATCAGTACTTCTTACGAAGTCAGTCAAGTCAGTCGAATGAAATCCAGCGACAGGAAGCAAACCACAGTTCGCAGGATATCAGCACCCCTGTCATAGACGTGAGGAGGATTTGCATGGACACAGTTAGTGATGAACCTAATGATCCTTGTGAACCCGGTCAGACAAACCAGCATAAGAGAGAAAAGAACCTCAACAGGCACAAGCCTGGATTTACATGGCCAAGAGCTTGTGAGAAAACTGCATGGGACACAGTAAACACAGATCTCTGCTTTGCGTTGGAAAGGTTAAGTGGAACAGTTGAAAAGAAGCTGCATAAATTTGGGGACATCATCTATGCATATGGAAGTGAGAGGTTTGGAGTTGAAAAAAGGAAGGAAAAAGTACAAACTATTCCTGGAAAGTCTAGACGGCAGCAGGAGATTGAACGCTTAGTTAGAGAAAGGAGACAGCTGAGGAAGCAATGGAGAAGAGCAGAACAAAGTCAGAAGGAGGGACTCAATCTCTTACAAAGGGTCATAAAAGATAAGCTTGCAACATTGCGCAGAGCTGAGCGTCTACGGAAACGCTACAAAAAGAAAGTGTGCAAGAACTAGCTTTTATAAAGACCCATTCAAATTTGTAAAGAAGTTATTCACCAGTGAGAAGAATGGCACACTAAAAGCATCTAAGTTTGAGCTGGAGAGATATTTGGAGGAAACACATACAGATTCAAAAAGGCAGGAGCCTAAGTCAATTCCTTCAGACATCCCACCTATCAATCCACCAGAATACCAAATGGAGGACTGTGCACCTAAGTGGAAAGAAGTAGAGCGAGCTGTGAAAAAAGCAAGGGCTTCATCATCTCCAGGGCCTAATGGAGTTCTGTACAGAGTGTACAAGAGTGCTTCAGGAGTTCTACGAATCATATGGAAATTGATGAAAGATGTTTTCAGGAAAAAAATGAAATAATACACCTCTGGAAGTACTTGGGGGGTGGGGTTTGATCATGCCAGTGCCAGTGGTGTCAAAGGACGCATTGAAGTTCCTTGCGTATTCAAATGGGGCAGGGATAATCAAAACCTTTTACTGATTTTATATCTCTGAAATTCTCAGATGACTGTCCTGGAAATTGCTAGATTTGTAGCTAGTTGCTTCATCATCTCCAGGGCCTAATGGAGTTCCGTACAGAGTGTACAAGAGTGCTTCAGGAGTTCTACGAATCCTGTGGAAGTTGATGAAAGTGGCATGGGAAAAACAGGTTGTACCAAGAGCATGGCGCCGAGCAGGTGGAGTCTTTATACCTAAAGAAAAAGATTCTACAAGCATCAGTCAGTTTTGCCCTATTTCCCTATTAAACATAGAAGGCAAGATTGTCTTCAGCATTATTGCTCAGAGATTATCAACTTACCTATTAAAGAACTGCTTCATTGACACTTCAATACAAAAAGCGGGTATTCCAGGTTTCCCAGGATGCTTAAAATACATCAATGTGATCTGGCAACAAATTCAATCAGCTAAAAAGGAGAGGAAGGAGCTCCATGTGACATTCCTGGATTTGGCTAATGCATATGGTTCAGTGCCACATGAACTTCTTTGGGCAGCATTTGATTTTTTCAGTGTACCGATGACAATAACAAATTTAGTGAAAGCCTACTTTGGCGATTTGCAATTTAGTTTTTCAACTTCAGAATTCAGCACTACATGGCAATGCCTAGAAGTTGGAATAATGGCAGGATGCACAATTTCTCCACTGGCTTTTACCATGGCAATTGAAGTAATCATTAGGGCATCAAAATGGGTAGTGGGAGGAGAGCGCTTGGCTTCTGGAATGCGACTACCACCAATTCGAGCATACATGGATGACATGACAACCATGACTACAACAGTAGCCTGCACTAATCGGTTATTGGGCAAATTAACCAATAACATTGAATGGGCACGAATGCAATTCAAGCCCACTAAATCAAGGAGCATCTCTATAATTAAAGGTAAAGTAGTAGATAAAACATTCTTCATTAATGATGAGGCAATACCAACAGTGTCTGGGAAGCCAGTGAAGAGTCTTGGGAGATGGTACGATGTGGATCTAAAGGACACAGTTCGTGTGGGAGAAGTTAGACAACAAGCAGTGGAAGGGTTGAAGAGCATAGACAGCAGCACTTTACCAGGTAAACTAAAACTCTGGTGCTTTCAGTTTGGTCTACTGCCGAGGTTGCTGTGGCCACTGACTGTGTACGAGGTTTCTTTGACAACAGTAGAGAAGCTGGAAGCTTTAATCAGTTCATACATCAGGAAATGGTTGTGAGTTCCACACTGCCTCAGCAGAGTGGGACTTTTTGGTAAAGGAATACTGCAGCTACCAGTCTCCGCTTTAATCAAGGAGTTTAAGTGCGCCAAGGTCAGACTGGAAATGACATTAGTAGAGTCACGCGACAAATGCGTAAGGGAGGCAGCACCTGTGTTGAAAACTGGAAGAAAGTGGGCAAAAGAAAGCTGTGGAGGATGCAAAAGCTGCCCTTCAATTGGTGATATCATGGGGCAAGTTCAGCATGGAAGAGGGGGTCTTGGTCTCAGTTCAGCTCCTCCTAAATGTCACAAGGCAGCCCCAGCTCAACGGAGGAAGCTGGTAGTCAACGAGGTGCAAAAGCAGGAGGAGAGGATGAGGTGCATAAAGGCCATTTCCTAGGCCAAGCAGGGAGAATGGATGAGATGGGAGAGTGTGGAACAACACAAGATTGGCTGGCAAGACCTATGGTCAATGGAACAGAGCAGGATCAGTTTCCTCATCAGGTCAACATATGATGTTCTCCCATCACCACATAACCTAAACCTCTAGGTAGGAGAGGATCCCTCATGCCCTTTGTGTTCATCACCTGCAACATTAAGGCACATTTTGACAGGATGTAAGGTGGCTCTTAGCCATGGACGGTTTACTTGGTGCCATGACCAGGTGCTGCGATGTTTGGCCTTAGCATTGGAAGACAAGCGTAACATGACCAATAAGTTGCCACCTGTTTCATCAAAACATTACACACAAAAGACAACATTCCTCCGCCCAGGAGAGCAACCACCAAGAAAAGGTGTTAAAACCTATCCTCGCCCAGGACAACTGGAAGCTGCTAGAGACTGGAAAATGCTGGCAGATGCTGGTCAACGGCTTATTTTTCCACCTGAGATTGCCACCACTAACCTTCGACCAGATATTGTCTTGTGGTCTGGATCAGCACGCCTTATTCACCTGGTAGAGTTAACAGTGCCATGGGAGGATGCTGTAGATGAGGCGTATGAGAGGAAGAAACTGTGGTATGCTCAACTAGCCACTGAAGCGGAACAGCGAGGATGGAGAGTCCGGGTTTACCCAGTGGAGGTGGGTTGTCGAGGATCTGTGGCACACTCTACAACCCGGTTTCTCAGAGACGTCGGATTCAGTGGCCAAGTGTTGCGTCGCACAGTGAAGAACTTATCTGAAGCAGCAGAGAGGAGCAGCAACTGGCTGTGGTTGAGACGGAAAGATTCTGGCTGGGGATCTCAAGCACAATAGAAAGAAAGAAACGCTGATGTACGGGCAAGTAAGCTGGGCTGAGTTGAGTGGGGGACGGAGGAGGGTGATGCTGGGACGCCAGAATCACCTTCGAGCCCTCTTGAGGTGTCGTGGGCTAGTCGACGAAACATCAAGGATGGAAGGTGCCCACTTGAAGACCCCAGAGATGTACCCTACTTAGCTCAATCCAGATGGTTGTCATGCTGATGCGCTGGGGAGACCGCAATGTGGTTGATCCCGGAGCCAACATCGCAGTTGTGTGTGTGCTGATGCGCTAGGGAGGCAATAAGCTGATCCCTGGAGCCAGCATTACACTTCAGCCATCAACACCAGACAGAAGGATATCTACATCATCATATGGAAGGAAGCGCAAATGGATGGAGACACAGATGGATCACATTAGTTTACTGTAAAGCTACGTCTTATTTGGTGCTTATCTTGGTGAGAGCCGAGTTCAAATCAGCATGAAGTTTTAACATCTACTCTCGTGTAATGGAAATAATTATACTCTGTATATATAGATTTTTCAAAATTACGGCAATATAGCGTTAAGGTTTTTGCTTTTTTTGCACACTTTTCTTCCCAGTTATTTGCTTTATTAGTGTTTAATCCAAAAGCATGTAACAGTCAATCGTTTCTCTTTGTAAAACAGCGTGGAGTAAAGTTGTTTAGTTTTCTTGTATGTTCTGTGTGCAATTATACTTGCAACTCCGCTACAAAATAAAACTTAAGTGTGTGAGAGAAAGAAAGAGAGACAATGGGGAGAGAGATAGCTGTCATCAAAAGTTTGCATACCCCAATGGAAATATACATACGTGGAGATTTAAACTGTTGACAACAACTTTGTTGTCAACACTTTGTGCTTAAGCATTTGTTTATTTCTTTCTAAATAAAACCAGATTTCTACCCAAATATTTATTCTTTCTTGATTATGTATAAAAAAAATCCACTTGATTTCACCCGATTTTTTCATTAAATAATTCTACCCAATTTTTTGAAAAGCATTCACCTGAATTTGGAAATTTCACCCGAAATCAGACGCCCTATATATAATTTAATCAGATCATGCATCTCTTTAACCTGATTTAATTTCAGGATCCAGTCGAGGAACAAAATTAGTAAACAATTGTGCCTTTGCTAAGAGTTTGCTGTACAATAGCTCAGAATTGAACTTTGATAATGATATCCTGTTAAAATTTGAATCTGAGGCACAGCAGACCTCGAGTCTGAAAGAGTCTGAAAGAGTCTGAAAGAGGTGGAAATGTCACCTACTGCATAACTACAATTTCAGTAATGCCGGTTATGGTTTTATGTATCATTAACTTCATCAAATCTCTGCTATTATGTGAAAAAACACAATTTGCATTCCAGCACCAGTGGGGCACCATTGCTTTCATAATGCGCTCATTGTATTTCCACTGAAGCAGAGCCTCATTGCTCAACAGTCTTGACATACTTGCTTCATTTCACTTCTGTTCATGAATAACAGTTCATTTTATTTATCTGCACATATAATTCATTATAAACACTCAGTACTGTCAATTTGAATCTGTTAATTGAGGAACACAGCACTAGCATGGCTGTTTATAAACATTTCATTGATGGATTGCAGGTGACAAAAGGTAGTACTCTCAGGAAGAAAACACACACAAATTGTATCCTTTTTAGTTAATTTCTATATAATCTTCATACACCTATGTAGAATACGAACTCGCACAGAACATAAGTAATAGTTCAATTTGATGAGGTATTTTACCATACATAATTTATACAATTATTATGTTTACCATAATGCAATTGATTGTACTGTATATAATACAGGCAGGTACAAAGACAGAGAGAGAACAAGAGTAGGGTGTTCGAAGCAGTGCTTATTTCCACAAAGGGAGTTCTTGAAATGTCTTTCAAGTCCTTTCCCATTTATTTCTGCTAATAAAAGTAGGGAGAACAATCAGCATATTGTGTATAGTGTTCTGTAATTGCCCTTGCTGGTGAATGTTACTCCAGTGTTCAATTGAGTGACAGGATGAAAAACAGACTATTAACACTGGAACTACCAGAGTTATACACATACCTAGAACTACCATGAGCGCTCAATTTGACTGCTGTATTAAGAACAGCATAAATGTTATAATGAAAGGACAAACAATCAGATATAAGTCGTAGTTTTATTCAGGCATATCATATAAAACATCTGCACAACCGAAACATTGTAAATAAATGAACATATGAACAGAAATGGGTTTATATCAGACATATTCTAGAAAGCGCAACTGCAAAAAACGATAACATTTTTTTTAAAAAACACATTTCAAAAGAAATAAGTGTATATACAGGTATATTATTTATATACAACACTGTACAACTGAAACGATGTAAATAACTAACAAAAAATTGAAAATACATGGGTTTATTTGCACAAATACGCAACCGAAACCATGTAAATAAAAAACAAACATTTGAACATAAATGGGTTTTCTATACAATCGCAACAGCACAACATGTTATCAAAGAAACCTAAGTGTGTCCGCAATCCACACAGATGTTGCCCTTCTCCACATATGCAGTGCACTTTGCACATGGGGCACAGCTATCAAGAGTCTTGTTACCATTGCATTTGGCACCCTGACATTGTCGTCGCTTGCGGCTGGCACCGGGGTCACTGCCTTCAACTGCAGGTACCTGCTTTGCACTCTTCTTCTGTTTAAAATGTTTCTGGCAAAGTTATTCAGCTAGCTGCAATATATAATTTATTCCTTGTTATCTTCTTGGTCACGTGACTTCCTGCAGGCTATCAGCTGAGATTTTTGTTGGGATTGGTTGCTGTCCCCTAGAGCAGGGTTTCCCAGTCCTGGTCCTGGGGATCCACTGTGTCTGCTGTTTTTCATTCCAACTGAGTTTTCAATTACTTAATTAAACCCTTAATTGAACTGATCATTTGCTTAATTAGACCTTTTTAATTGTTTTCAGATATTAAACAGTTGCAGAGTTTAACTTACTTATAAAATGTTATAGCTAACTTGAAATCTGCAACTGTTTAAGAGCTGAAAACAATAAAAAGGTCTAATTAGCAAATGATCAGTTCAATTAAGGGTTTAATTAAGTAATTGAAAACTCAGTTGGAATGAAAAACACAGTGGGTCCCCAGGATTAGGAAGCCCTGCTCTAGTGAAGCAGAAAGGTGGTTTTACAACAACAACAACAACAAAAGTTTAAATAAAGCACTTGTACCTTTGAAGTGTTATAGCTTTCTGTCTGAGATTTTGAGCACAAGCCACTCTAACAAATCAGCCCCAGGCATAATACCTCCAAGAGAAAAGGGCCTGTCCATTTCATGAACTCCACACTGCCACTTTACACCCAAAATCAAATCCCATATTTATTTGTTAAACTATCAATCCCATATATACAGAAAGACACTCAATTTGCCTGTGAGGAAGAAGAAAAAAAAAATTGCTTGTTTTTTTTTTAATTGCAGGTGCAATTACCTACAAGAGCAAAATTCAAAAATTAATTCGAAAATAAGCTAAAATACAATTTAAGTCTATGAATGTTTGTAATGTCAGGGTAGCATTTTGAAATTTGTATTTTCAAATGTTAACTGAGCAACAAGAAAAAAGAAAGAAAATACATTACTGGAATTATGAAACCTGTAATGTTTAAAAATAATAGTAAAACCTGTGTGGCAAATTGATTGTTCTCACCCATTCAATAATAACATTCGACCAAGCGACCAAGAAGAAGACCTCCAGGAAGATGGCAAGATGAAATTAGAAAACATGCCGGAGCAACATGGATGAGAGACGCAGCAGACAGGCTTTTGTGGAAGAATCTTGGGAGGCCTTCATCCAGCAGTGGATTGAAAAAGGCTGAAGATGTTGACTCTCTTTTTCTATATTTGCAACACAAATGCTACCATACACAAACACTCCCATTTAAGAACAAAAATTAACACATTATTGTTTAACTTGTTTACTACTAAAAAAATAAATAAAAGTGTGGTGATGAAATTAAAGTTCTGGGTTTTAACACATCCATTGATCCATGGTGTTCATCAGGCTACTTGCAAAAGTTCAGGAGCTCTGTGAATGGAAAGTCTGCAGGATCACGTGTCTCCTGCTTCCAGGTTTGCATCAATGAGGCGGTTTCGCTACTTATTCTTCAGAAAATGCAGTACACTGAATGCCCCCTCACACAGCACAGTGGTAGGAAACAGGGGCAAGAAAAGCAAAGCAACTTTAGCTAGGGGCTTGTAGTTGTCTTCAAACAGATACACATTACTCCAGAACTCCTGTACTGTGACACCGAGCTGACTGAAGTATGTTTTCATTTTTGAATCATTGCGCATTTGCAGCATGAGTTACTTCAGATTGCTCAAATTATTATTATTATTATTATTTATTTCTTAGCAGACGCCCTTATCCAGGGCGACTTACAATCGTAAGCAAATACAAGCAAATACAAGAGTCAATATGTGTATATATATATATATATATATATATATATATATATATATATATATATATATATATATAACCAATACATTCAATTTTTGAGCAATGAAACGTTTAAAGCAGCAATTCTAATAGTTCATTTCAAGCAGAATGTATACAATGCTACCAGCGTTTTCTAATCCAATCCACTGTGAAAAATGTATCAAGTAAACCCAATTCTTCAGCCTATGCATAATTTTATATCACGCTTGTAATAATAATAATCATCATAATCATCATCATTTTATGCATTGTATTGCTTTATTATTTCTAAAAGTTTGATGTGAAAGATTAAGTAATTTTTGAAGCACAATCCTATCTGTGTATATAAAAACATGAGAAAATAATTATTGAAGCCTGTGAGCCATTATTTTCTATGTAGTTTACATATATACTGGTCTTGGTCTTGGTCTTGGTCAACATATCTGGTCTCGGTCTTGGTCTTGATCTCAAAATTTTGGTCTTGACTACATCACTGGACTCGAGGAGGGGTGAGGATTGACTCGAGGAGGGGTGAGGTCTGAGGATGTCCTAAAATGGACACCATACAAATGTCTGTGCCTTTTAAAGCAGCAGCAACAGTGCTGTTGATAATCTAGTGAAACCATTATACCACTGTTACACTTGTGAATTGAGTTAATATAAAAGGTGCTTGCAGGTGCCACAAGAGCTTCCCCATTCATTTGCCATTCAGTCCTGGACCCCCCTCATATAGAGACTGACAGTTGTGCTATATTGTGTGGTGTTTTCTTTTTTCTATGATGCGGAATATTTGAGATCCACAAACTCCTATCACACAATATTTGAACCCGCCTCCTGAGATGAAAGGCTAGTGATCACATAATGTACAAAAGCTTGCTCCTCATTAGTCTTTTTTTATTGTTTATTATTTCAAACAAAACAGTGGGATCATTTAGTCCCAGACACAACTGAGGAAAGTAAAGGGAGAGATGGAAGTCTCAGTAGACTATCAGCTATATAAAACCTACCACAGAATGAGTGTGAATTTCATTATCTCAAATGTAGGGTCCCTGGGAGCCAGAGCAAAGGTGATTCGCTGTAAATGTTATTGCCATTGAAGTGAAATTGATTTGCATCTTTTGTAACAGGACTGTTAAGACTGGCTTAGTGAAATACCTAGTGTCAGGATGGCACATCTCATGAGGTACACTTTAAGTTACTTGATGTAGATAAATTGCATTTGCACACATTGATCTAATCATGGAACAGTAGCTTGATAATTATATCATCATATTATATATTGTTTCCTTTAGTCAAATGTTCTATGCTAACCTGAAAATCAAGGTTTGACGCAAAGGCGTTGTATTTTCATTATTTAAAATGTTCTTTTTAAAAGGGGACAAATTAATCTGAGTAATTTATAAAATACAAAACATATTACCATTTTTCCATTAATATACAGAAATATGTGGATTAAAGGTGACTGGCTCTGAATTTGAGAGGCCATACTAACTAAATAAAGCCTGAGCATGGATACTTTTTAGAAATATATATTTAACCCCATGAATTTGTCCAGCTGAAACGAAGAAATGCAAAATAAAAGAGAACTTGCTTATTAATTGAACAACATGCCTGCCTCTAATTTCCTTGAATGAGTATGTTAAGTTCTGCATGGTTAACCAACTAATTCAGGTGAACAAGCTGCCATTACATGACTTTATGTAATATAAATTATCGTATATCAGTTGATGACAAACAAAACCTATAGGCTTGGGTTAACTGTTTGCATAGGGACATTTATTTTTTAAAGTGCCAGGACTTGAAACATGGCTCACCTAGATGCTAGCTAGTGGCTCATTCAAGTGACAAAGTAACCAATCGAACTCAACGCAAGATTCATTTTATGAACCAATGTTAGATGCTTGCCAAGACGATATGAAAGAGACAGCTCAGTATACAGCAAGCAGGCATCCGATGTGATTTTAAACACAAACCAACGTGTGATAGCAAACACAGCATTGCTTATAATATTTAAGCTATATTGTATTCATTTCAACAAAAACTTTTTCATGACTTAAGATGCAAGTTGTTTTTGCAACTCTTCTCAGTTGGCAAAACCTGAATGTTTTCAGTTTTATAATTTTGTAGTTTTATATTTTGTAAATATTCCCAATGGGCAAAACATGAAGAGATTTTTAATAAAATGTAAATTCTCTGCCCATGGCTATTACTTGCATGAACACCTTGGTGGAAAGCAGTAGAGGTGAGAACTTTCAGGTGTGGAGTAATCAGCCATTTCAAATTACAGTTTCATCAGGTTCCTGAAGGCTACAGAACTCAACCACTTGCTTGCTTGCTTATATATTTGGGCTTTGCAAAGAAATAATAATAATAAAAAAACTCACTTTAAGAATAAATTTATCCTAGCAATAGTAATGGATTTTTTAATTTAAAATTGTTCAATTTGCAACAACAGAAACATTTGTGCAGTATTGCTTGCAGCAGTCATTTCCTTTTATTCTTCTCAATCGACTGTTTCAGGAGAAGTATCTTAAAAGTGATCCCACTGTGGTTATATCCATCCAATTCAGATACTCGTTATATGGCACATGCAGCCCCTAGGGACAGAAGTGGCCCCTGCATCTCAGTGTCAAGTTTGCAAATACCTCAACTTCACCAATTTGCCAGAGAATCCACCCCTTTGACTTAACAAGCCAACAAATTTAAAATATTTTTGAGCAGAGCCGCACAAACCAATTATTCGGATTGAGCTCTCCACGGGTAAGGGTCCTTGGTGATGATTGGACTAATTAACAATTCCAAGTGAAACAACTGAAGACACAGCTGCTTGGAGTTGTGTGGCTTGCTGTTCTCTACAGAGTCTAAGACGAGCAGCAACCATCACCAACCCAAGCCGATGTTTCTTCACTTCTTTCACTTTAATGGTTAGTTAGCTCTATCAACACCAATGACCCTCATCTGATTGTCAGCAGCTGATTTCTGCGGAGAGTTTAATCCAAGTGTGACAGGGTGGCTAGGCGGTGACGTCAGACAGAAGCAGGGACGGGAAAAATACTGACACCAGGCAAGTACTGCAGTTAAAGGCGACGCCGTTTTATTTAAATACAAAAATAAATCAAAGGTTTAAACAAAAAGAAACTTGCTCACAGAGCGAAAATAAAACAGTAAACAAAAATAATCACGAACACAAAGTAATAAATAAACTATACAGGTCAGGCTGGGCAGTCGCTGTCACTGTTCCTGTATATTAGTTTTGTTTTCTCTCTCCTCGCTCTCTCCGCTCCTCTCTATCACCCACCGCGAGCGCAGAGAGCTGCAGGCTTATATACCGTGGCCGTGGGGTTTAACTAGCTGGCAATTATTCTATTACGCCTCGGCCACAATCTGCACAGGTCCAATTATTATGCGTGACTGCCAGCTAATTCAATAATAACTAGCTGACAGTCATGCATTCCCACGATGTATTTTAAAACAACAAAACACACGGCGCTTCGCCGTCAATAAAGATAACTACAATAATAAATCATGAAACAAAACAAACACAAAACAATAATCTGCACAGGGGCGAAGGGGGAACCCCCATTCTAAAAATAAATAAATACGTACAGGGCTGCCCGCCCTGTTTCACCAAGTTTTAATTAATTTTAAATTTAATATAGAGGTAAAGGCCTATAAAAATAACTATTTTATAGAATTTTCTGTATACCTATATATAGTAATGCCTGCACTTATACTGGCATCTTAACTGTGCAAACATTTAGTTTACCTTGCAACTGAGGCCACACGTGCTGTGTGTCTATCTGAACTCTGTGCTGCTGCTGGGTGACTCAAGCTATAACCAGGTAAGTGGATTGTATTTAACTTGATAGTTAAAATCATTGTTGCTGGGGTAACTATCCCTGCCTTTAACAATTGTAAACTGTGCTGGGCTGTGTTGAATCGTGAGGTTGATTAGAATATTGTCTCAAGTGAACGGCGATTAGCGTGTCTTTTGTCTTTTAAAACAGTGGGCGTGTGTGTGAGTCTGAGCTTGCCTGCACTTATACTGGCATCTTAACTGTGCAGACATTTAGTTTACCTTGCAACTGAGGCCACACATGCTGTGTGTCTCTGCTCGTTTTGTGAAGTCCATGCTGCTGCTGGGCGACTCGATATAACCAGGTAAGTGGACTGTATTTAATTTGCTAGTTTAAATTGTTGTTGATGGGGTAACTATCCCTGCCTTTAACAATTGTAATTAAAGTTTTGTTAACTGTGCTGGGCTGTGTTGAATTGAATTATTGATTAGAATATTGTGTTAAGTATACGGCTCTAGGCCTACAGGATAGTATATATTGGCAAACAGTGTCTTAGAATGCCAGTCGTTCTAAGCGCCAGCTGTCTATGGGCCACACTACCAAGGGCAGTCTGAGCTGTGGCAGTCTAAGGGCCACACGACCAAGGGCAGTCTGAGCTGTGGCAGTCTAAGGGCCACACGACCAAGGGCAGTCTGAGCTGTGGCAGTCTAAGGGCCACACGTCCAAGAGCAGTCTGAGCTTTGGCAGTCTAAGGGCCACACTACCAAGGGCAGTTTGAGCTGTGGCAGTCTAAGGGCCACACGACCAAGGGCAGTCTGAGCTGTGGCAGTCTAAGAGCCACACATCCAAGGGCAGTCTGAGCTGTGGCAGTCAGAGCAAGGACAGGTAGAGCGAGGACCTTTTCCAAATCCCTCCCAATGGCTATTAGAGACCTCATTCCTACTTTGTCACCTAACATCTGGATCCCCTGGACAAAGCGGGCTCACTCGTTCTCACTCCCAGAATGAACACTGGTAAGTACCTGCTGCACATACCCTTACTAACTCCTTCTCATCCTACGCTGCCTGCTACAAACTTGAAAATCTCCTTTTTCAATTGTCGCTATCTGACTAACAAATCTCTGCTTCTCAGTGAACTTATAACCAATACCAAGCTTGATCTTCTCTGTCTAGCTGAAACCTGGCACTCTGTAAATGACATGCACTTGCTGCATCTAGCCACCCCAAAGGGCTATTCCCTCTTTGACAAACCTCGCATCACTGGCCGAGGCGGGGGCACTGCTGTTATTGCAAATTCTGTGCTTGCTTCCTCAGTTCTTTCTTTGCCTGCCTTTTCTTCATTTGATCATCTCGCCTTCAAGCTCCCATCTCCCATGTCCCACACCCTTGTTGTTATCTACCGCCCACCTAACTGTATGTTGCTCTGTTTACAATTTGGATTACTTATTTCCTATTATCCCTGTTTCTCACCAGTCATGCAAAGATGTGATGACCAATCACTCTGACCACCCAGCCTCTCTTACAGTATACATTAAAAGCTACCTTATTAGATTCCTATTATATATACAGTTCAATCCCTGTATCCAAACTGGAGAAGTGTCCCCACTGATTTATCCAAACTTGTTTCATGTACTCCACAGTTTCTTTTACTGTTCAATGGGCATCTGGATAGGTTATCATATTTTACTCACAGGACTATTAACTGAAACATCCAGATCACTATACATGCTTTTTGTGTTCTTAAGAGACATCATGCTCATGGGGGAAGACTGCTACAAATAGAGGAAAGTCTATTCGCCAGCGGGGGGATTTTGTGAAGAGTGTGTAAACCCTGTTTGAAACAGACATGCTCTATGCTCAGGCTGACAGTCATCTTTACGTGTGGGTCCAGTTATTATCAGCCTGCAGTACATTCTTAATAGCTTAGCCTGATGTACTAAACTGTTTTTGTTGAAGAAAAAAATACAACAAAGCTACTGTAGAAAAAGATCCGCAATGGAACAGGTATAAGGACAACCTTATTTATAGGCCACTACGAATATACATACACCTTACACCACTGGGAAATAGTCTCCATCTGTCATATGATTGGGTCACATCACTGTCAGTCCCGCCCCTTTTCAAAGGACCGCCCTCCACTTCCACTCCAACAACAAGATAAAATGGCTGAATGAAAAAACTGCTGAACGGCGATTTTCTGACTTAACAGAAAATGAATTACAAAACATGCTACAAAAGATAGAAAAAAAATTGTGGTATGAACATTTTCTGTTATTTATTTATGTTTAGTTATTTACTTATGCTGTATCAGCTATATGTAAACAAAATACTGTAAATCCATAAATATTTGTGACCAAAATATTTGGCAAATCACGCGAATGTTGCACTGGTAGTAGTATATTACTTCATTATATGTACAGCACTAAGATATACGTGCCAAAAATGTTTTTTCTTTTTCATACACGAAAAACACATAATAAAAGGCTAGCAAATATTTATGGCTTTACAGTATATAAAGTCATATTTAAAGACATATTTACTATCCAACCTTGCCTCTCATTATTTAGACTGACTCATATATTAAATGAGTCAGCCCCCTGTCGGTAACAATAGTTTTCCCTCGGGTCAATAATTGTGTGTCTGTGTATATATATATATATATATATAGAGAGAGAGAGAGAGAGAGAGAGAGAGAGAGAGAGAGAGAGAGAGAAGATGTTAAAATGTCATGCTGATTTGAACTCGGCTCTCGCCAAGATAAGCACCAACTAAGACGTAGCTTTACAGTAAACTAATGTGATCCATCTGTGTCTCCATCCATTTGCGTTTCCTTCCGTATGATGATGTAGATATCCTTCTGCCTGGTGTTGATGGCTGAAGTGTAATGCTAGCTCCAGGGATCAGCTTATTGCCTCCCTAGCACATCAGCACACACAACGGCTGCGATGCTGGCTCCGGGGATCAACCACAGTACGGTCTCCCCAGCGCATCAGCATGACAGCCGTCTGGACTGAGTTAAGTAGGGTACATCTCTAGGGTCTTCAAGTGGGCACCTTCCATCCTCTGTGTTTCGTCAACTAGCCCATGACACCTCAAGAGGGCTCAACAGTGATTCTGTCATCCCAGCATCGCCTCCCTCCATCCCGCACTCAACTCAGCCCAGCGTACTTACCCGTACATCAGCGTTTCTTTTTTTCTATTGTGCTTGAGATCCCCAACCAGAATCTTTCTGTCTCAATTACAGCCAGTTGCTGCTCCTCTCTGCGGCTAGTTGAACATACCGCAGTTTCTTCCTCTCATACGTCTCATCTACAGAATCCTCCCATGGCACTGTTAACTCTACCAGGTGAATAAGACGTGCTGATCCAGACCACAAGACAATATCTGGTTGAAGGTTAGTGGTGACAATCTCAGGTGGAAAAATAAGCCATTGACCAACATCTGCCATCATTTTCCAGTCTCTAGCAGCTTCCAGTTGTCCTGGGCGAGGCTTAGTTTTAACACCTTTTCTTGGCGATTGCTCTCCTGGGCGGAGGAATGTTGTCTCTTGTGTGTAATGTTTTGATGGAACTGGTGGCAACTTATAGGTCATGTTACGCTTGTCTTCCAATGCTAAGGCCAAACATCACAGCACCTGGTCATGGCGCCAAGTAAACCGTCCTTGGCTAAGAGCCATCTTACATCCTGTCAAAATGTGCCTTAATGTTGCAGGTGATGAACACAAAAGACATGAGGAATCCTCTCCTACCTAGAGGTTTAGGTTCTGTGGTGATGGGAGAACATCATATGTTGACCTGATGAGGAAACTGATCCTGCTCTGTTCCATTGACCATAGGTCTTGCCAGCCAATCTTGTGTTGTTCCACACTCTCCCATCTCATCCATTCTCCCTGCTTGGCCTAGGAAATGGCCTTTATGCACCTCATCCTCTCCTCCTGCTTTTGCACCTCGTTGACTACCAGCTTCCTCCATTGAGCTGGGGCTGCCTTGTGACATTTAGGAGGAGCTGAACTGAGACCAAGACCCCCTCTTCCATGCTGAACTTGCCCCATGATATCACCAATTCGAAGGGCAGCTTTTGCATCCTCCACAGCTTTCTTTGCTGCCCACTTTCTTCCAGTTTTCAACACAGGTGCTGCCTCCCTTACGCATTTGTCGCGTGACTCTACTAATGTCATTTCCAGTCTGACCTTGGCGCACTTAAACTCCTTGATTAAAGCGGAGACTGGTAGCTGCAGTATTCCTTTACCAAAAAGTCCCACTCTGCTGAGGCAGTGTGGAACTCACAACCATTTCCTGATGTATGAACTGATTAAAGCTTCCAGCTTCTCTACTGTTGTCAAAGAAACCTCGTACACAGTCAGTGGCCACAGCAGCCTCGGCAGTAGACCAAACTGAAAACACTAGCGTTTTAGTTTGCGTGGTAAAGTGCTGCAGTCTATGCTCTTCAACCCTTCCACTGCTTGTTGTTTAACTTCTCCCACACAAACTGTGTCCTTTAGATCCCTGTCGTATCATCTCCCAAGACTTTTCACTGGCTTCTCAGACACTGTTGGTATTGCCTCTCCATTAATGTAGAACATTTTATCTACTACTTTACCTTTAATTATAGAGATGCTCCTTGATATAGTGGGCTTGGATCGCATTTGTGCCCATTCAATGTTATTGATTAATTTGCCCAATAACCGATTAGTGCAGGCTAATGTTGTAGTCATGGTTGTCATGTCATCCATGTATGCTCGAATTGGTGGTAGTCGCATTCCATAAGCCAAGCGCTCTCCTCCCACTACCCATTTTGATGCCCTAATGATTACTTCCATTGTCATGGTGAAAGCCAATGGAGAAGGTGCATCCTGCCATTATTCCAACTTCTAGGAATTGCCATGTAGTGCTGAATTCTGAAGCTGAAAAACTAAACTGCAAATCGCCAAAGTAGGCTTTCACTAAATTTGTTATTGTCATCGGTACACTGAAAAAATCAAATGCTGCCCAAAGAAGTTCATGTGGCACTGAACCATATGCATTAGCCAAATCCAGGGATGTCACATGGAGCTCCTTCCTCTCCTTTTTAGCTGATTGAATTTGTTGCCAGATCACATTGATGTGTTCTAAGCATCCTGGGAAACCTGGAATGCCAGCTTTTTGTACGGGAGTGTCAGTGAAACAGTTCTTTTAATAGGTAAGTTGACAATCTCTGAGCAATAATGCTGAAGAAAATCTTGCCTTCTACGTTTAATAGGGAAATAGGACGAAACTGACTGATGCTTGTAGAATCTTTTTCTTTAGGTATAAAGACTCCACCTGCTCGGTGCCATGCTCTTGGTACAACCTGTTTTTCCCATGCCACTTTCATCAATTTCCACAGGATTCAAAGAACGGGGCAGCAGTGTGGAGTAGTGGTTAGGGCTCTGGACTCTTGACCGGAGGGTTGTGGGTTCAATCCCAGGTAGGGGACACTGTTGCTGTACCCTTGAGCAAGGTACTTTACCTAGATTGGTCCAGTAAAAAAAAAAAAAAAAAATTGTATAAATGGGTAATTGTATATAAAAATAATGTGATAGTCGCCCTGGATAAGGGCGTCTGCTAAGAAATTAATAATAATAATAACTATATTCATTATTTAACCCTTTGCGGTCCTATTGCGGTCCAACCTCACAATTTTCCCTTAACGGTCCAATCAAAAAGACGCAAAAAACAGGTCTCTAGTCATTTTTTCTCTGGAAAAAGCCGAGAAAACCATTCAATGGCCGAGTGAGACCGATAGGAGCCGAGAGAAGCCGAATACTGATAGACCCGACACCACATAGATAACACGGACATAAACAAACAAGATAGCTGCTTCCGCATCCAGCGCTCAAAGAATATCACAGACATTTGCAGAGCTTTTTTTAGATGTTATAGTAATAAAATAACGACTTGGATCGCATTATTGAGGAGTTTGGTGATAAAACGAGTGATCAAGAGATGATTTATCGGTATGTACTATTATTAAGAGTTATTTAAAAAATATAGCGAACGAGGGGTAGGGCAGTGCTGGAGATGCAGTACTGAGTGTCTTGTTGATATGCAGTGCCTTTTAAACCTGTTTTACTGTGAAAAAAAATAAACTGCGCGTGTGAAAATAAATTGGACCTGACGTGCCTGACACGCGCTGAATAAATGGACCGCTAAGGGTTAATCTCAACGTCTTTGAATTTATGTAACTGTAAAGAGTTAAGGCCAATATGGTCCTCTAGTGCAGAAAGTCAATGCTGTCGGTGTTACCAGGACAACAGTCAACCAGGTGATGAAAAGGTGGCAGGACATATAAAAATGCGGCAGCATATGAAAAATTGAAATTTGCAACGGTGCACAGGCATGCAGCAGGAACAGGACAAGGACTGCCATCCACATCACAGCTGACACTGATGGAGAGGCAAGCGGAGAGGACAATCCATCCCAAACAAGCCAGAGAGTCCAACGCCCAAGTGGAAGGAGCCCGAGCGTCCAGCACCCAGAAGGGGGGAGCCCGAGTGTCCAGCACCCAGAAGGGAGGAGCCATTCTGGACACGAAGTGTGACAGGATAGCTTGGGTGGTGACGTCAGGCCAGGAAGAAGCACACAGAGTGGTGAGTGAATAGTGAATACGCGGTTTAATAAATTAACAAATAAACAGGGTTGAACAAAACAAAGCACTGCACATAAAACAAAATGGCATGTTGGCCAAAATAAATAGGCAAACAAACAATGGACGAACACTAAATAAACTATTGTTGTTTTAGTTGACATATTTTAGTTTTTACTCTCCTCTCTCTCTCCCGTCCTTTTGCCCTGAACACCCAACCCAGAGTGAGTGACTGACTCGTGCAGCTATATATATATATATATATATATATATATATATATATATATATATATATATATATATATACACACATATATATATATATATATATATATATATATATATATATACATATATATATATATATATATATATATATATATATATATACAGTGCCTTGCATAAGTATTCATACCCCTTGGACTTTTCCACATTTTATAGTGTTACAACCTGGAATTAAAATGGATTTAATTGGGATTTTTACAATTTGATTTACACAACATACTTAACACTTTGAAGGTGCAAAATATTTTTTTATTGTGACACAAAAGTTAATTAAACAAAAAATTTGTTGGATGCATAAGTATTCACCCCCCTGAGTCAATACTTGGTAGAAGCACCTTTGGCAGCAATTACAGCTGTGAGTCTTTTTGGGTAAGTCTCTACCAGCTTTGCACATCTGGATCCTGCAATTTTTGCCCATTCTTCTTGGCAAAATTGCTCAAGCTCTGTCAAGTTGGATGGGGACCGTTGGTGAACAGCAATTTTCAAGTCTTGCCACAGATTCTCAATCGGATTGAGGTCTGGGCTTTGACTGGGCCATTCTAAGACATTCAGGTTCTTGTTTTTAAACCATTCCAGTGTAGCTTTGGCTGTGTGTTTAGGGTCATTGTCTTGCTGGAAGGTGAACCTCTGCCCCAGTCCCAGGTCTCTTGCAGACTGAAACAGGTTTTCCTCTAGAATTTCCCTGTATTTGGCTCCATCCATCTTGCCCTCAATCCTGACCAGTTTCCCAGTCCCTGCCGATGAAAAGCATCCCCATAACATGATGCTGCCACCAGCATGCTTCACCGTGGGGATGGTGTTCTCAGGGTCATGAGCAGTGTTGGCTTTGTGCCACACATAGCGTTTTGCGCTAAGGCCAAAAAGTTTAATTTTGGTCTCATCAGACCAGAGAACCTTTTTCCACATGTTTGCTGTGTCTCCCACATGCCTTTTGGCAAAATCCAAACGGGATTTGATATGGGTTTTTTTCAGCAATGGCTTTCTTCTCGCCACTCTTCCATAAAGCCCACCTTTGTGGAGCGTCCGGCTTATAGTTGTCCCATGGACGGTTTCTCCCATCTCAGCTGTGGATCTCTCCAGCTCCTTCAGAGTTACCATTGGCCTCTTGGTTGCTTCTCTGACTAATGCCCTCCTTACCTGGTCATTGAGTTTTGGTGGACGGCCTTCTCTAGGCAGAGTCGCGGTTGTGCCATATTCTTTCTAATGGATTTAACGGTGCTCCGGGGGATGTTCAAAGTTTGGGATATTTTTTTATAACCCAACCCTGATTGGTGCTTCTCCAGAGCTTTATCCCGGACTTGTTTTGATAGCTCCTTGGTCTTCATGATGCTGTTTGTTTAGATATGCTCTCTAACAAACTCTGGGGCCTTCCAGAAACAGGTGTATTTAATCTGAGATCATGTGACACTTTAATTGCACACAGGTGGACTCCATTCAACTAATTATGTGACTTCTGAAGGCAATTGGTTGCACCAGAGCTTATTTAGGGGTGTCACAGCAAAGGGGGTGAATACTTATGCAATCAAGACTTTTCAGTTTTTTATTTGTAAATCATTTTGAAAAATATGTAGATTTTTTTCCCCACTTCGACATTATGGACTATTTTGTGTAGATCAGTGTGACAGAAATACAATGAGTTCTGGTGATAAATCTTCCTCCCGACCTGTGAGGGCGCTAAAGAACGGGAGGAGAAGTATCTGGAAGGGCTGGCCTGACAGTTCGTTTCCGGGACCGGGAAGTGGGTCAGCCTGGAAAGAAGCGAGACTCTGTTGTAAGACCGTATTGATTTGACAGGTAAACGAGGGGCAGCTGCAAGTAATAAGGCAGCTGCAACCGTTTACCTAGATATCATGCGGGATTACATATAGGGACCAGGGTAACGCTGTTCTTTTCCTTCGTTTTGGGTAAAGCGCGAGAGAGAGAGAAGGACTGTGAGAGGAGCTCTCAATAATAAAAAAGACGGGATACGTGTTTTTGTGTTGTGTTTGTCTATGTGGTAATTGTTTGTGTTTTACTTCACCAGACAGTTAGAGCACATCTCCGGAGCTGTCGCCGAGGGTCAGCACAATCCGGAGCACCACTGCACTAACCGTCACGAAATACTTGTGTTTGCACTAACCACCAGCACGACTGCACTCACCCAGGACTGGTGACCGTGTGTTTATTTTTGTTCGGGACTGTGCCCTGTTTTGTTATCCCCGTGCTTTACACATTGGTGTGTATAGCCGGGGGTTTATTAGTTGACGGTCACCAGACCTGGATTATAAATAAAGCACTTTTTTCCCCACTGTATACCGTTGTCTGCCTGTCACTCCTGCATCGCATCACCGCTACACCTGTTCCCCTTCACTAGCCACTTTGCCACACGTGGTGTCAGACTACGGGATCATGGACCGCAACGCTGGCGGAGCTGCTGCAGGCGCTGGAGAGCAGACGTGACGCAGAGGAGAGAAGGAGGGAGGAGCGCTACACGGCGCTCATTGAACGGGTAGGGCTGGCCGTGGCTGCAGCGACGGCCCCTACCACAACACCGCGGATGTCGCCCCCGAAGGCACGGGCGATGAAGATGTCGGCGGAGGATGACCCGGAGGCGTATCTGGTGGCGTTCGAGCGGCTGGCTACCGCGGCGGCTTGGCCGCAGGAGTACTGGGCCAGCCAGTTGGGACCCTGCCTGATCGGAGAGGCTCAGGCAGCCTACCAAGCCCTGAGTGACCATCACGCCACCGATTATGACCTGGTCAAACAGGCTATCCTCCGCCACCTGAATATAACTACGGAGACCCACCGGGCGCGGTTTAGGGAGTACCGGAGAGCCCCGGAGACACGCCCCAGGGTGGTTGCAGAGCGGTTGTGCGACCACATGGTGCATTGGCTGACCCCCGGGAAGAAGACCGCCCAGCAGATGGGGGAAGCCATTGTGGTAGAGCAGTTCTGCCATGTGGTCGGCGCCGAAACCCAGGCGTGGATACGGCGCCACAACCCTGACACCCTGGAGGAGGCGGTCAAATTGGCGGAAGACTTTGAAGACTCCCTGACTTCTGCCCGGGTCGGGATCCTGTCGGCCCCTGCCCTTCGGAGCAGCAGACCTCTTCCTCCCTCTCCTCCAACACCACCACCACCACCTGTGTTCCCAGGACCCAGACCTCCGAGAGCGCCGACCCCATTGGGCCCCCTTGCCTCCCCCCCATGGAGACCAAGGTTGGCCCCCAGCTGGGGTAGAGGTGCTGCCCCTGCCCCGTTGCCATACCAGCAGCGGAACAGATTTCTACCCTATGCCCCCTCTGTCCCTCCTATCTGTTTTAGGTGCCACCAGCCGGGACATCTGGCCAGGTCATGCCCCGCTGCCATGGAGTGTGACGTGGCCGCGTGCAATTGGGCACCTGAAACTGGTAAGCGTGGGGAAAATGGTCGGGAGGGGCCTTGTTTGATTAATGTTGTTTTAGGGAATGTGAAAACCCACGCATTAGTGGACACAGGGTGTGAGCAAACCTTGATTAGGACAGCTCTCCTGGGCGGTGTGTCGTGGCGCCACGAGGTCAGGTGGCCATCTCCTGTATCCATGGAGACACGGCGGCATACCCCACATTAAAGTATATTTATCGGTGGGACCGATAAAACGTCACTTTGTAGTCGGGTGGCGGAAAGGTTGCCACACCCAGTTATTCTGGGCCGAGACTGGCCAAAATTCAAAGAATTGATGCAAATAATGGCAGTCTCAGCCACACACGTAAACGTGGCAGGAAAAAAAAAAAGGAACGGATTGGTGATGTGTTTCCTTTTCACACTGAAATGTTTTCCCCTCTTTTCCGTCCTAGAAAAACAAATAAGGAGAGACGGACCGCGAAATGGGAGGGAGCATTGTTGAGACAAGGCTGGGGTCTGGTGGGAGAGTGCTGCAATGGTAACAAACGCCAGTCGAAGGGAGTGGGAACACAGTGTGACCGAGAGAGCGAGGTTACTGGGCCGACTAGGGCAGAGGTTATTCCAGCCCCTCTCGATGTACCGGACCCGTGGTACTCAAGCCGACCTAGTGTGGGGCCAACATAACGACCCGTCACTGGTGCACGCTTGGGGGCAGGTCCGGTCCATTGAAGGTAAGGATGTTGACGGCGCTGGGGCGCTAGAATATGCCCCTTCAGTATCAAGGGGCAATTACTGTATAGGGTAAACCTAGCCGCGGGCACAGGACAGCCTGTAACACAATTGTTGGTTCCCCGCCTTGTCGGACCGAGGTCATGAGGCTGGCGCATGATATCCCTTTTTGGGGCACCTCGGGCCGAGAAGACGAGGGAACGAATATTGGCTCGATTCTATTGGCTCGGTCTTCATACTGATGTGTCGAGATATGTAGCCACATGCCCAGACTGCCAGCGAGTAGCGCCGGTCGAAAAGCGCCCCCTTTGGTCCCACTGCCGATTATTTCCACTCCTTTCGAGCGCATTGCAATGGACATAGTGGGCCCTTTGCTACCTTCTGACTCGGGTATACGCATATATTAGTGGTGGTGGATTATGCAACGCGATACCCGGAGGCAGTTCCATTGAGGTCCACTAGTGCCGCTGCAATAGCCACCGAGTTAGCGCAGATTATGGCTAGAGTAGGGATCCCCAAGGAGATTTTGACCGATCACTGAACTAATTTTTTGTCCAATACATTACAGCAGGTGTACAAAATATTGAAAATACGTCCCATCAGGACGTCCGTTTATCATCCACAATCGGACGGTCTGGTTGAACGTTTTAATCAGACCTTAAAGTCGATGCTGAGGCGATTCGTAACACAAGAGCAAAAACATTGGGCATCGCTTCTTCCCTACCTCCTTTTTGCGGTGAGAGAAGTGCCGCAGAGTTCAACGGGGTTCTCCCCCTTTGAGCTCCTGTACGGCCGGCAGCCTCGCGGCATTCTCGACCTGCTGAGAAAGGGGTGGGAGGAGCACAAAGGCTCGTCTAAAAATGTAGTGAAGTATGTGCTCCTACTAAGAGATCGCCTGGATTTGGTCGGTCGCTTGGCCCAAGACAACCTCAGATCGGCTCAGCACCGACAGCAGCAGCATTACAACAAAAATGCACGGATTCAACCTTTCAACCAGGGGACAAGGTAATGCTGCTACTTCCTCATCAGAATCAAAACTGTGTGCTAAATGGCAGGGGCCGATGAGGTGATTCGGGCTATAGGGGAAGTAAATTATGAAATTAGACAGCCCGATCGCCGGAATGAACGTGAAATTTACCATGTTAATTTGTTAAAGCCCTGGCAGGCAAGGGAGGTCTTATTTATAGCCCCAGGCAATATGGAGGATGATTTAGGCCCCTGTCCAGAGACCCCGAGCACAAGAGCGATTTCCATGGGGGAACAATTGGTTCCGGATCAGCAAAGAGAGCTGCGTAAGCTTATTGAGGAGTTCAGCGATGTTTTTTCTGATGTGCCCGGCAGAACAAACTTAGTTGAATATGACATTATCTCTCCACCAGGTGTCACAGTGCGAGAGAAACCGTACCGGATCCCGGAAAGTCGACGGGCGGCGTTCGCAAAGAGGTATGGGATATGCTCGAGCTTGGGGTGATTGAACCTTCCAGGAGCGAGTGGTGCAGCCCAATTGTCAAAGTGGCTAAGAAAGACGGCACCAACCGCTTCTGTGTGGATTTCCGAAAGGTAAACGCTATTGCTAAGTTCGATGCGTATCCCATGCCTCGGGTCGACGAACTTTTTAGACAGACTGGGAAAAGCGAGGTTTATTTCCACTCTGGACCTGACGAAGGGATACTGGCAAATCCCTTTAACCCGCAGCTCCAGAGAGAAAACCGCATTTTCAACACCAGAAGGGCTGTTCCACTTTAAAACCATGCCATTTGGGCTACATGGTGCGCCCGCTGCCTTTCAGAGACTGATGGATCAGGTTTTTACGCCCACATCATGAATATGCAGCAGCGTATATTGATGACGGGTGATTTACAGCTCCACCTGGCGAGAGCATTTGGCTAGGGTTGCAGCCGTTCTTCAGTCTCTAAGAGCAGCCCGGCTGACAGCTAACTTGAGGAAATGTGCGTTTGCCAAGACAGAGACTCAATATTTGGGATTTTTAATGGGAAATGGAAGGGTGAGACCTGTGGTCACTAAAATCCAGGCTTTGGTTGATGCAGCGATCCCCAAAACCAAGACTCAGGTGAGGTCACTACTGGGCTTAGCCGGTTATTACCGCCGCTTCATCCCCGAGTACGCCACAGTGGTTAACCCGTTAGTTGACCTCACCAAAAAGAGTGCTCCAAATTTAATTAAATGGTCAGCTGAGTGTCAGGGGGCGTTTGATACGATTAAGCGTAGACTTTGCCAGGCCCCCACTCTTATTACCCCAGATTTCACCAAGAGATTCATCCTCCACACCGACGCCTCGGATGTAGGTTTGGGTGCAGTCTTGTCCCAAAAGTAGCTGGAGTAGAACACCGATATTGTACCTGAGCAAAAAATGTTACCTCGAACGTAATTACTCCGTAGTCGAAAAAAGTGTTTGGCCATTAAATGGGCTACTCACTCTTTACGATACTACCTGCTGGGACACTCATTTGATCTTGTCACAGACCACGCCCCACTCAAATGGTTAAGCACAATGAAGGACAGCAATGCCCGGATAACTCGGTGGTATCTGGCATTGCAGCCCTTCATGTACCATATGGTACACCGTGCGGGGAAAGACCACCAAAATGCGGATTATTTTTCCCGGGAGGGGGGAGTAATGGGAAAGGTAGAGTTAGCCGAGTGTTCCTTCGGCTCCACTCTGAGCGGTGGGATATGTGACAGAAATACAATGAGTTCTGGTGATAAATCTTCCTCCCGACCTGTGAGGGCGCTAAAGAACGGGAGGAGAAGTATCTGGAAGGGCTGGCCTGACAGTTCGTTTCCGGGACCGGGAAGTGGGTCAGCCTGGAAAGAAGCGAGACTCTGTTGTAAGACCGTATTGATTTGACAGGTAAACGAGGGGCAGCTGCAAGTAATAAGGCAGCTGCAACCGCTTACCTAGATATCATGCGGGATTACATATAGGGGCCAGGGTAACGCTGTTCTTTTCCTTCGTTTTGGGTAAAGCGCGAGAGAGAGAAGGACTGAGAGAGGAGCTCTCAATAATAAAAAAGACGGGATACGTGTTTTTGTGTTGTGTTTGTCTGTGTGGTAATTGTTTGTGTTTTACTTCACCAGACAGTTAGAGCACATCTCCGGAGCTGTCGCCGAGGGTCAGCACAATCCGGAGCACCACTGCACTAACCGTCACGAAATACTTGTGTTTGCACTAACCACCAGCACGACTGCACTCACCCAGGACTGGTGACCGTGTGTTTATTTTTGTTCGGGACTGTGCCCTGTTTTGTTATCCCCGTGCTTTACACATTGGTGTTTATAGCCGGGGGTTTATTAGTTGACGGTCACCAGACCTGGATTATAAATAAAGCACTTTTTTCCCCACTGTATACCGTTGTCTGCCTGTCACTCCTGCATCGCATCACCGCTACACCTGTTCCCCTTCACTAGCCACTTTGCCACAATCAGTGACAAAAAATCCTAATTAAATACATTTTAATTCCAGGTTGTAACACTACAAAATGTGGAAAAGTCCAAGGGGGTGAATACTTATGCAAGGCACTAATATATATATATATATATATATATATATATATATATATATATATATACACACACACACACATATATATATATATATATATATATATATACATATATATATACACATACATACAGCTGTGCCGGGATTCAATTACTAATTAATCATAAACTTGAATCCCAGCATGTGAACTAATTTGTGCAATCCCTGTGCCTAAATACAAATATACATTTTAACAACACTCATGCTACATAGTCCAATATATACCCTGTGCACCAATATATCCACATCAACAATAACACACCACCTACAACATATGCGGGGCACCCCGCCACAAGGAGATTATTAAATACCCCATCAGGGTATTTAATATGTGTATTTAAGAAAAGTCAAGAACGGACAACCATGTATCTTTGGCACATGCAGAGTAATTTTAAATTAAAAAAGTGAAAACCGTCAAAATGACAGCCATGGCAGTTCTAGTGTTAAAACATATTGTTTAGTTATTATTTATTGATATTTTGTTTGGCAGGGAAGGAGTTACAATCCTTCCCTGCTAGAAAATAATTTTAGAAAATAATTCATTGCCAGTTTGAGGCCAGCCACATCAATATAAAAACCCGCAGCTTTGGCTGATCAGGGCGAAGTGTGTTCAGGGAAAACGAACAGGAGAGAGACGGAGCTGAGAATCAACACTAAAAGAAAACAATTGCTATGCGTGCTGGTTCAATACCAGCATGATACTTGTTTTAGTTAGTGTTTAGTTTTGTCTGTCTATTTTGGCCAACGTGCCGTTTTCTTTTGGAAATTGTTTTGGCTGTTTAACTCTTATTTATAATTAAATTGCACTATAGCACTTTCATACCCCAGTGCTGTCTGTGTCTGTGTCTATCTTCTTCTGAGTCTGTGACGTCACACCAAGAAGCCAACCTGCCACACAGCCGCGAGTCACTTTGCATATATCCTTACATTGTCCCATTAATTAGCACACATTCTTGAGACTATCAGAATTTTGGGGTAAAATTGGTATGTATTTGTCTGTATGTCAAATGTACCTTTTTACATGCATACTGTAGTCAAGGTGACTTTGGCGGGGATGTATGTCATTTCTTTGAGTAGTGTTTTTTTTTTTTCTCTTTAACATTTTATCAGAACAGCCTAAATATCTTTGAAATCCCTTCTTGACTTGTAAATTTGAAGTTTGGGATCAAAACAGCACAGTGTCTTTGTCATTAGGTCCTGTGAATGATGATGTTCCAGCTTATTACTGCAACTCACACTGTGTCTGATGATGCTGCAACCCATAAAGTGTTAAAGTGACAAGCATTTGCTCATATAGAGTTTTGGAAGAGCTGGTGATGCAACACTTACTAAATCACTTGCTAGACAGACTGCACCCTTGTGTTGGTAATAACCTTACTGAGATTACATCAGGCATGCGGTATTCAAAAGATTTATGCATATACTGTACTGTAGCTACTTTATTAGGCGCAATTAAAGTAGGCACATTTTATATGAACATTCAGTAAGTAATAGGCTATTTTATATATGTTTATTTCCACTGCTTTCTCCCATAGTGTCACTTATCTTATAAAAAGTCCAGTCAATTATAATATTACTGTGCTCTTCTGTGAAAGGTCAAATATTCCTATTAATCTACTTTTATATAATCACATCTAGGATTTGAGTTCTCAGTTATATAAAAAAAAAAAAAAAAAAAAAGTTTAAGATTTTATGATCATTGTGGAGTTTTGTACAGGGTTTGCAGGGTGAGTCATACAGTCAGGGAAGCAAACTCCATGTCCTGGCTGTGCAAAGTTGTGATCTTCAGTGGTGGATTCCACTAAGAGCCTTGTATTGGATTTAGGGCTCCTGCTGTTAGAGAGGAAATATTGACAAGGGGCTGTTTCTCCCAAAGCTACAGCGCCCCCTACTGGCAAGGTGTCCGGTAAGCTTAATCGGACACCTGCAGTGCTGGCCTTAGAGATCTACAATCTACACATAGATACTAACTCTTTACATGTAAAGAGGCACTTGGCTTGTCTGTGGGATCGGAGGACACCCACTGACACAGAGCTGTTTTGTGGAGTTGCTGCAGTGAGGGAACATAAATTAAAATTTAAAAATTGGGAACAAAACAGGGGGAAAATAATTGAGCAGTCTAAATAACATATCAATGGTGTATATGCTAAGAATATTTAAACTAATTGCTGAAAGGAAAAACAACCTGTCCATGTGATAACATATGCTGTGTTTCCATATACACCATGAAACTAATCTGTAATTTGTAAAACTCTGTTTCTTATTCAAATAACAAACTGGATTTTGGAGCGCAAGGATCACCACCTATTTAGACTATTTTGAAATTCCAATGGTATCACAATTGTGTCAGCCTATACAAGCTTGTAATTCAGTATGAAAGCTAATCACTACCACTGTGTTGCCTATGCTGGTTATGCTGTGAATGTTTCCTCAGGGTAGTATCAGAATGGTATTTTTAAAACTTTTCTGTAAGATGTGCCCTATTTGTTTTCATTTGTAAGATGAATAATGTCTGCTTTCCGTAATCTAATTACTTATCTGCCAAATTAACCAGTGCAAAGTTTTTCTTGTATTGATTTTATAGGATTTGTTGAGCTGAAATATTGACTAAATGCTGCAGATTTTGATAAATACTTAAAAAAAAAAAAAAATGTAATTGTTTACTGTAGTCAAGTAGAGACCTGGTTATATTGTTATGTGCTACATTAAGCATAGACAGATCAGGTTTGTTGGAATAATTTTGTTGCCAGTATTGTAAAATACATCAGCGTGTATTATTTATTTGACAGACTAGAACGACCAATATTTGGAGGTCAAAATATACAGCATATTGTGCCTTTGAGCTGAAAAAGCAGCATTTACATTATTATTTCTACTATGAAACACTTGCACTTCCAACAATGAGGTGATAATGTAACAGGCTAACAGACTATCCTCAGAGTGTACAAGTGTGGGTGTAGGAGCGTGGACTAATGACATGACTGTGTTGCTGTGAGAAATTCTAAAAGAGAAAGAAACGTGGTCTAATAAACGATTCCTAGTGTGCATGGAACCAAGCAGACAGACAAACGAGACAACGTGTGGACCCAACAAACAAAAAGGTATGTGCTTTACTGGGCTGGATCGTACTACAAACAACCACTTACTGTTCCAGACTGATGAACAGCGCTGGGGAACAAAAATAATTAACAAGAACAACCGTGAGTACAACGATCTGGCTATTATTATTCGGAGTGTCTATTGTTCCCGTTACAGGTGGGCTATTGACACCAGAGTTTAGCGTCATCCTGTAGCCCCGCCTCTAACCGGCAGCTCCCGCCGAAATACCTTCTTTTTGCCAGTCTGGAGTCAGTTTGAGGCGAAAGAGGACGTATTTTTTGATGTTTCAGAGCAGTTTCTGCACCAAGGTATGTTTTCCGCGGCCATTTTTTGTTTACCTACTTGACTTTTAAAACGTTTTCAGCCGACATAGTTTCTTAGTAAGACTCGTGAAAGCTTTTAATTTTAGTCGAGTTCAATATGCTTTCAATCCTGCTTTAAAAAAAGAGCCATTTTACTGATGGTGATGCACAGAGCAACGGCATCCAGATCAAGTGTTATTAACAAGGTTATTGTGCCCCTATAATCAGTTTAGTTAATGTATCAGTATAACACGTGTTACGTTTATTAAACTTGTTTAAGCTCTGAATTTGACGACAATAGCTTTTACGCGAGTAATTAAGAAACCACATAGGCTGACATCGTTTCAAAAGGCAGGTAAGTAAACAACATGACCACGGAAAACTGGAGGCTCTAGTCATTACAGTAATAAACAATATGCAGTGAATAATGTCAAGTTATTAACAGCTTGAAAAAGGTGAACACAACATTCCTAACTATGCCAGTAATTTCTGTAAACAAAGTGAACCTTTCTGAAACTGAATACCCTATGAAAATACATTTGTTCTATTTTTCTTCTCTATAAGGAAAGACCAGTAAATACAAATACATGACAATCATGTATTTGTGTATCTTGAACTAAAACATAGAATAGCTATGTAGAGCTTTTAATATGCAGTCTACAACAATATCAGTAAGGTAGGCATTGTGCATGACTATTCGTCAGGCCAAGCTACCAGATACTGATGTGTTTTTGTCATCTGTTTTGTGTGGGGTTGTTGTTCTTTGGTGTGTTACATATCTCTGTCAAGGTTGGTCACATTTGCTCATTCCTATGGCTGGAATATGTGCAGTCAGCATGAAGCTTTTTTTTATATAAGTAGTGTCACTTGATTAAATAAAATAATGCAACTTTTATTTGTTTGTCTCAGATGTAACCTGGAGCAGGCAACAGCCTATGGACAGAGTACAAATGGTAGGTCCTAAATACCTGTTTATTGGCCTTGGGGTGCATAGTGCTGGTAAATAAAGAGCTAGCTAGCACTAACCTAGCCTGGCTGTATAAAGGTGTAACATTTGGATTATTTTACTGTTATTGTCCCCAAAATAAACTGGTTCAATTTTACTTTTAAACCTGTTAAGGAACTATTGTTAATCAAATAATTGTGTTATTCTGTGTCAAAACCAAAATCCAGGAAAACTCAACTCAAGATAGTGAACCTGACACTGAAATATTAGTCCACAATGTGTCACCAGGACTAAAAAAGGACTACACTTCACATCATTCAAGGAAAGGGTTCCATCCCCTACATATAGAGAGACCACAGAAGTTGAAAGACAGCAATGAGGAGTTAGTAAAGAATGTGGTGTGTTACTTTCACTTGTGTACATCATGGTCAATCTAGAATTAAAAGTCGTCCCCCCCCGCCCCCCGCCCCCCATTGACAGTTTAGAACCAATTAAAAATGTATTTTGGCATTCTGTTGTAGCTGAAAGATAGTTAACTGCACTCTTGTAAAACTGTAGCTAGATTAGTTATTAATTCAAGTTGATCCACCCCACACAAGTTAAAGATGGAATAACAGCATGGCAACACTAACCTTATGCAGCAACATGTCTTATTCAACATGCAAACCTTTTTTTTGTTGTTGACAAGCAACTTTTAGGTCAACACCTCTAACACAAAATAATTTATTAAACTTGAAATAAAATGTGCCAAATACATTGGTAAAACTGAATTCAGCACTAAAACCTTATCATAAGAAGTTATGTACCAATAAACACCACTATTGATTGCAATGGCAATGACATAAATGTATGTCATGTAATACTTTAGAATGGGTTTTTAAAGTTTGATATTGATGGTTTTACTTTTTTATTTAGGTACACACCAAAGACCTTTTCAGCACCATCTCAGACAAGGGTCTTTGTCAGACTGTTTTTTGATTATGTAAAGAAACGCCTTTTTGTCTCAGAGATGTGTGAGACGCGCAACCATCCTGTTTCTGCTGAGCTGTATAAGAAGTATCCTCAAAACAGACAACCAACTGACAAACAATTTAAAGACATTGAGAGACTTTTTAAACTAAAGGTAAATTTGTAAAATTTTCCAGACTTTAGTCATCTAATTTTGGTTTTTGTACGTGAAGCCTATGTAGATTTTATAAAAGTGTAGTTAACGCATTCCAGCATGACTACAAATGCTATTCATATATGTATCTGAGATATTCTTAAATGTCAATTTATAAATCCCATTAAAATATGTAGCTATTAAACCTAGAAAGACTTATTCATGTTCTTTCTACCATTTCTGTACCTGTCTACATGTCAACATTGTACATTATCATATTTAGGCTAAGTGGAATTCATTTGTTAACACAGGTGAGCTCTGCATGTATAAAAGACTTTGTGGAGCAAACAATGGGAAAGAGTTTAAAGCTAAAAGGCATAACATACGACAACAAGGGAAAAAAACTAGATCAAGATGGTCATAATGAGCCAGAAACAGTGTATGACATTGGCAAAAAATTGAAAGATGAGGGTCATATTGTAGAAATCATGGCAGATGAAGATTATAATATTCAAATACTGTATGCCCAGACAATTAAAATGACAAAGGCATTTCAGAAAAATCCTGACATAGTTTTTGTTGATGCAACATATAAAACAAACAAACAAGGTTTTCCTTTACAGTGTTTTGCAGTAGATAATGGTTTTGGCAGGGGTGATATTGTTGCTTATTCTTTTATTCGTAATGAGACAGACAGAAACTTGAGCCAGCTAATTGCTTTGTTTAATAAGCACAATCACAGCTGGAAGGATATTAAGTTTTTTGTACTGGACAAAGATTTTGTGGAAATGTAATTGTTAAAAGAGGAGTTTCCTGATGCAAAGTTACTGTTGTGTACATTTCACGTTATCAAGCACTGGAAAACAAAAATTGCAGAGCTTACTGTGAGCAAAGAACAAAAATAACATCTCCTTGCACTATTGAAGTCAATACTCTATAGCCCAACTTTGCAGGATTACAATGTTCAGACAAACTGGGCTGCCCAGTCTGAGAAGTGGGCTCACTTGTACAGAAAGGGACTGGCTACAATGGGTAATAATACATACAATAAATTGGAAAGCCATAATCAAAAGCTAAAGAAATTTGTCCATTCCAACATGGGAATATCTGAAGCCTTCAGGGAGTTGATTGCATTTGTTAAAGTGCAGGAAAGTGAAAATGATTTCCGTCATGCAGAACAGACCAGATCACTCTTTGTGGACACACGAAGGCCCTCCGATACAGCTATGGAACTATCAAAAATGCTGTCTGACAGAGTATGTCAGCTGGTAATGCATCAGCTTGACAAGTCTGTTACTTATGATCTGAGTATTGGTGAAGATGGGGATAACTTCAGCATTTACGGTAATTGTAAGGGAAGATGTACTAAATATTCTGTTGGTAAAAGGATGAAGACCTGCACTTGCACTTTTGCTTTAAATTACGGTCTCCCTTGTGCCCATACTTTGTACTGTAGGAAGTACAAATGTGCTCCTATTTGTGATACATCTCTGCTGCTTCCAATATGGTTAAAATATGATGTGGTTTTTCAAACAGGAAACCATGAAGTCCACACAGAAAAAGTAAAGGTCTCTCTCATTTCTACACACACTGATGGCAAAAGTCTGAACTCCAGTGACCGATTCAAATTAGTGTATCCAACTGCAATGGAACTAGCAACACTTGTCTCTGCTTGTGGTGGTGACGGATATCAGAAGAAGTACAAGTTCTTGAAAACCATCTTAAATTGTTGGAAACTTAACAAGGAAATGGTGGTAGAAGACATTCAAGATAGTGAAAAGTTCAACATTTTTCCTCCACCAATCAGCAAAAGACAAGATGTTTCTGAGAAATCAAGCAGTGCTAAGTCACTTACAAGGGCTGCCACTGAAAGTCAAATGACAACATTGAAGACTCCTCAAAGTGAACTCTCAATACAAGAAACCACTTCCACACAATTTCAGAAGAGCTAATAGAAAAAGTGTGTCAGTACCACTGATGCCAAAACCACAGATCAAGTTGGCATCAGAAATGCACTGAAGATAATTCCAGTTAAATGCAGACGTGGAAGGCCGAAAACGGGACGTACTTTCAGTTACAAGAGGACACGAGTTGAAATGCTTGGTAAAGGAGCTTTATATGTTGTTTCCTAGTTGCGTCTAAACCACTTTTGTTGTGTAAGGTGTGGTGTAAAATTAAATTATTGTAGAATATAATATACAATAGATCCATTTTATTACTTAATTTACCACCCCCCCCCCCAAGAAAAAAATATGTTGATTGTTTTTATACTAAAATCAGACATGCAAAATGTGTTTTATATGAAAAATAAATTTGCAAAATGTTCTTAAATCGAATTATTTAAAAAATAACTGAATTAACTTTGTTTTTTAGCTACAATGAGAAAAAGAAAGAAAAAGACACCTGTTTGCAGATGAAGAAAAAAAAGATGTATTGGAAGACTGCACACATGTGACTGTAGACCTATTTAACTGTGCAGGAACAGAAATGAAGTGTAAAAGAAGTTACTCAACACATACGCTGAAGCACCTCATCCCTGTCCTTCCACAGAAGATACCAGCACCTGATGAGCCGTTAATAATTCAAGGAAATACATTTTCAGTTTTAGACCTTGGGACATTAAAGAGGTGGGGATGGCTCAATGACAAAGTAAGTATTGAGAAATATAAACTGAGAAGTTTTAGGTTGTAGGTATTTATTGATAGTTAAACCATTTATTTCACCTGAAATCCAGTCAGTACCACAGAATATGTGACAAAAAATGTCTATTAAGTGTGGCATACTTTACACTGACTGAAGAGGAAGTAAACATTTCAAAGCCAGCATATGTGTCTGCTGCAAGCAAGTTGCATAAAAAATGTTAAGAGTACCTTAATAACCTGTCTAGTTTTTATCATGAAACATGATGATGATGCATAATATTTGGTTATTCATTTTTTAAAGATGTGTTACTGTGTGTTACGGATTGTTCATGCTTACCTTGGATTGCTTGCTGAAGAATGCAAGAAACACGTTTATGTCCTGGCACTCTTTTGGAAGGAAGAAAACTACACATCTTGGCTTTATACAAAAGTAAGTTATGTGTTTACACCCCAGCACACACAAGGAAACCTGCTTTCCTGGAAATAAAATTGCTTTGTGTATTCTGGATTTTTTAGTGTTTCCAGAAACCAGGTTTCCTACTGTACTTTGATTAAGAATTAAGAATGTTGCCTTTTGCCAGGCAGAAGACCTTTTTTAGAATATGACTGAGATCATATAACTTTGCAAAATGCAAAACAGTGAGTTTTTCACTACTGCTACAATATATACATATAATGTATGTACAGTCGCAGACTAATATCTTGGCACCTTTCATTTAAAATAATGTTATTCACTAATTTATTTAGTTTAATAAATATTGTTTATTGAAAACTCAGTCATTCAGTGAGATTGTTATGGGCGAGTCAGATATAAAGGGGGGGCAGGGCATTTTAGAGAAGGAGGGCAGTGAATGCTAGCGAAGACATTATTGTATGAAAGTGAAAATAAGAAAGAAAAAATAAACAAAGCCCTGGAAGTATCTATTACAGGTAGATGTCGTAAAAAATAAGTAATAGTGTATTGAAATGTTACATTGTATCGCCTTTCCTTTTGTTTTGACCAGCAAGTCATTTTATTTTGTTATGTATACTGTATTTCTGTTTGCTCTGAACTGCCGCTTTTTATGTTGCACTGTGGAAAAGAAAACAAATAAAGAAAAAACCTAAAACCTCTGGAATTCCTTAGCAGCTGACGCAAAAGTGCTGTGTCTATTTCACTATATATATATATATATATATATATATATATATATATATATATATATATATATATATATATATATATATATAATCTGTCAGCGTGTATATACATATATCTGTCAGCGTGTATATACATATACGCTGACAGAAATAAATCTTAAAAAGAAAGCCTACAAAGAAAGTCAAATTCAAATTAATGTTTTTTTTTTATTGTAATGTAATGCTTTGCATGTTGTATGACATGCTGACAAAAATGTTTTTCCTCTATTCCTGAACAGGTACAGTTTCTGGACTTTGATTGGCTTCTATTGCCTGTCTGCAGTGATTCACATTGGTTGGATCTTCCTGGCCGCAAATGTTAAGGACAAAAGAATTTCCATTCTTGAATCCTTACCAAATTCATCAAGGAGAGAGGAGTACCTGTTACATTGGGGGTATTTAATGGTTTTACAGCATTGTAATGCACTGTAAGTCTAGTTTGACTGAAATTTAGATTGGCACAGGGTAAAAAGATATGTAAAGACTGACTCCAATTATAAGTTGATGACGTGAAATGTAACCTTTTCTTTTGGTAGGATGCTTATGAGGCATGGCAGTCAGGTCACATGTGAGAGTCTTGAAGAGTGGACAACAGACAGAATAGATGTTAAGACTGGCTCCATCAAAGAAAACAAAAATACAAATTTTCCCCGAAAATACTCAATACATGTCCAGTACAAAAATAAGAGAAACTTGCAACACCAACCATGTCTTATTTATTGTGCTTTGTTTTGTATCCCACCCCCTTAGAATGCTGAGGCCTTGCTAAATGGAGCTGCACCTTCTGATATTGAGCAACGATATGCACCTGCCTACAGAAAGTACATTCAAAACCGTCTGATCAGTTCTTCCAGAATTAACCGGGAGACTGTGTGCGATTTGCCATGCTGCAGCCTTCCAAAGAACAGGAAATGAGAAAAGACATTATGGATTTGTTGCGATAAATGTAAATCCTGGATTCATTATTTCTGTGTAGGACTTGAGGTTGCTCCAGACGTATTCTGCTGTCCAAAATGTGGTCCATAATTAGGCTTCCAAGCCAGAACAGATTTTTTTTTTTCTTTCCTTCTGGGTCATTCTGTGTCGATTCAACCAGCAAATGTCACCATACATCTCAGATTTGGATGAAAATAGGCACAAAGTTAACAAAAGAGATTTTATGGAAAAATCTGAAATCTGAGCAGTCAACTTGACCAATTGACCATGGCCCGCAGTGGGTTCTTATCATTTTGCTACGTTTTTTCAGAAAATGCTGTTGCTGGAGTACATTTAGCAGCAGCATTTTCTAAAAAAAATGATCCTGTTAAAAGTAAACTCGATCAGAAAATATGGGATTCTAAATCCGGATCACTGTAATCCAGAATAAAAACTGGCCCCAGGTGTCTTTTTTTTTTTTTTTAATTACGAGTTGCTTGCTGCTCTGTGTTTGAAGGCTCTTTGACAAACGAGGTTTCCTCAGTTGTCATTCCGTTTAAGTCACATTTTACTTCAGGAATTGTGCAATTTATTCTGTGTTAACAGGTTTTGTATGTGTTTTATTGACACCAACAAAAGTGTAATTCAGTTTATTAATCTATTTTTATATCGTAACCAGATCTAATAAAGATTGCAGGTAAATTATGAGTTCAGACATGGGGTGCCAGTACTTATGTCTATGGAGTGTCAGACATAAGTCTTGGCACGCCCTGTCTTAACTCAGTTAAATCAACTGGAATCTTCAGTAGTTCTCTCTGGGTTGAATAACTGATAAATAGGTATAATTTAATAAATTATATAATTAAACTAAATGAATCAGTGAATAACATTGTTTCAAATGAAGGGTGCCAATATCTCTGACAGATAGGTAGGTGTATATGCATATTATACATTGACATAGAGGATTGCATGCATCTAATGAAGTACAAGTGTAATAAACATCTAAAAATAGCAGTTGAATAACAAAAAGGTTTAAAAAATATAAAATTATTACATAATTAATTAATAATTATCCAACTATGTCATAACAAAACATTTTATTTGGTGTATAATGCAGAAGACTGCACCAGATGTACACACACCTTCAGAAAGCCACCAAAGCAATGCATTTAAAAATAAAAACCGCTATTATCAAGATTTGTGTATCTTCATTCTTGTCTTTTGAAACGGGTGTCAATAACATTTTTGCCTCCTGACACCTGGTGTCAATAGCATCTTCCATTATTATTTTATTTGAGTGAACAACAGCGTGACCAGAAAAGATAGCTGCAAGCTGCAGTGCTTGATTTGAAGTAATCAGAAAGACTGTGTTGTGTATGGACTGTGTTTAAAAGCACCCGAACTCTGTACTAACTAAAAGTACAGCGTGAAGAAATGGGACAAGCACTCTTTTGTTTTTGGTGTACAGCAGAAACTATAGTTTGTGTTGAATTGTTGTGAAAAGATGTGTATAGCATTGCACTATCAAAATATAAAAGAAAGATTATTACACTATACCTGGACCCAAAGGTACCAAACGAGCCGTGAATGAGCAGCAATACTGTGGCTGTACCGTGCTAATCCCTGCAAAGGACTGTCTGTTATACTTGGGGGAAGAAAAAAGGGGACAATAGAGCCACTATTGGATAAAGAACACCACTGTGGGATTAATGCTCTCAGTTTATTAAATTGCAAGTTCAGAAGAAGCAAATAGTGGGCACAGGTTGCAGCGCTGTCGTGACTATGGTCTTCCACCAGGAGTGCTCTTTCCTGGGGACAAACAGGAAACCACAGTAAGATGAATACAAGTAGTGGTATGAGTAAAAAGGAAAAAAAAAAGTAAACCGTGATACTTACCAGGGTGTACAATCTCTTCAAGTTCCCTAATCAATCCATGGGATAAGTAGTGGAAACTTACCGTGGCAATACGTGGCAAGACAATACCTGTGAGGAGAGAAAAACAGTTTATAAAATGATTACAATTAGAATCAATAACTGCTTTCCTGGAGAACCTGGACTTTACAAACCTGAAGGGGGAGCTGTGGAGTCCTTAACCCTTTACACCCAAGATTGCTGAACTTGTGAACTTGCACCATTGTGGTAAATTTACCACAGTCTACCACAACTCAGTAATTCCAACACTAAGTGACCGTTTTTGCCTGTATGAAGGGTAGCTTCTGCAGGGCTAGATAGGGGAAAAGAAAACAGTTCAGTTAGAGCTCAGTCAGGCAGGTTTTCTTTTGATCATTTTGTTTTCATTACCAGTTTATTGTACTGCTATCATCCTGTGTGCTCTATTCGAATATCAACTTGGCTACCACACCAAACAATAGAACACATCGTTCACTATATATATATATATATATTGTGGTTGTTAAATATCAAGAATACAGCAAATGCAGATGACAACACAAGATGATGATATTCTGCTCTAACACAATTGTGAACACATTTTCGGCTGGAATACATGACCATTCCCTTAGACAAAATGAGGGTGGAAATAAAATGTCTCTTAAATGGCCAGTGAGTAATCCGTTTTTGGACCGATACCTTTTACTTTTAGATTATTTGTGCAAAAAGGACTAGTATAGGGAAATCATCTCTGAAAGGAATTGCTATGAATTTCTAATCTTGGGACCAACTGTAGATACTGTAGGTTTTGCCATTCTAAGCATTTGCATTTTGGCACACAGATGATTACAGTAACTTGTATTCAAGTTTTTCACTTTGCTAATTGTAATTAAGTGTTATGAAGGGCTCAGAAGGAAATTACGAATTCATTTTGTGCATTATTTTTTAATCATGTCATGCGTCATGTCATGTACTGACTTTGATTGCAACAATAGCGCACTAATCTTTATGACACTAAAATGTAACTGCAATCAATTTCTTTCTATTCATCAGTACAGTTTTCTCCCTACTAATATGGTTGTATTAGACTGCTGAAAAAAATAAAAATAAATGTTTGTACAGTGTGATTATATTATGAAAAGAAAACATCCAATGCATTAAACTTGAAGACCAGACCCAAAAGCTTGTTTTTTTAGCGCTTGCACACATGTTTAATAATACAAAATAGACCAAAACAAAAATAAACACCTAGCTCCTTTGAAGCGCTAACTAAACAATTGCAGGTTCCCTGAGAAATATGGAGTTACGTGTTTGTTTTTGTTTATTTATTTTTCTGTGTGCAATATTGTGTTTCCTTTTTACTTGCTTTGAGCTTAGCTCAAGCAAGACTAAGTTAGGGTGAAGAAGATAAATGTAGTTAGCGCCCAGTCAGGCAGGTTTTCTTTTGTTTGTTTATTTATTTATTTATTTATTTATTTATTTAAATAACTGCAACATGTTGTGAAATAATAAAACTGCCCTATTGCAACTGAAAAAAAAAATAATAAAAAAAATAAACAAAAACAAAAACCTAACTCTGTTCGGAGCACTAACAAAACCTTGTCAGGAACACCCTAACTATAAAACAGGACAGCTAGGCGGTTTACCTGTTAAAATAAACACAACCAGAAAAGTTCACACAGTACCTTTTTTTTCTTCACACAGGAGAGTCCTCGAGCAGACTGACTGCTCTCCTTAAATATTGGCATTTGGCTCTACTTTACAATAACGAGCCAACTGCCAAAACGATAAAACAATAAAATAAACGTGCATTTGCACGTGTTCTGGCAGGGAGGCTTTTAACCTCCTCCCTGCCCTGTTACAATATATATATTGTATATATTACAGTATTGTATGTTGTAAACCAGGCTCACTCTCTGTGGTTCGTTTGCCCCTTTTAAATCAGACCCAGACACAGATTAGAATTTTCAAGCATTATTTTTAATAAACCAAATGAAGAATAATGAAAACAATTTCTGGAGCGCTGACTACACACATCAGGAACCTAACTATATTGCAGGTCGGCTAAGCCGTTTACCTGACAAATAAACAACAAAACAGTTTTTAAACTAACAAAAAAGCTATACACAATACCTTTAACTACGATTGAGCACTCTTTCAATCAGGCTCCTTCACACAGCAGCAGCCTTGAGCAGTCTCGCTGCTTTCTTTAAATACCCTGCAGCTGGCTCTAATTTACAATAATAGCCAGGTGCATTTGATAATTAAAATAAATCATAATTAAACAAACAAATAAACAAATACACATTTCTGGCAGGGAGAATATTACCCACCCCCTCCTCCCTGCCTTGTTACAATATATATTCAATGGCAAAAACTTTGTTAAAGTAACGTTAAGGTTTGGTTGCAAAAGTCCAAAAGGTTAGGAAATTGCAAGTTAAGGTAGCCACGCAACCTTACCTCTGCACCCCTATGTGTATGTTTCTTGTCACACTTGATATCACATATGACATCATCAATGACATCAACAATGACATCACTAAGCACATAACAAATTCCCCCTGAAGATTGTCCATATGGACATAACACTGGGAAATCATAGTCCTTATGATTGGTAACATGTTCAGTAACTGCATTACGTAACTGAAGGCACAAACACAAAAAACATTATCACTGATTACCGATTTTAATCCAGACAGAAACACAGATGTGACCAATGTGTGCTGAACTATATATTCCATGTCTCCCTATTCAGTGCAATGGAACGGTTGCAAGTTACTCTGCCTAGCAACGACATCAGGCAGCAGTGACATCAGACCGTTATCTTTGGGGTTCAATTTCTGTAAAACTAGGACCCCCAAAAAAATATTAATACCCTGTTCCACATCTACACCCCCGGGGCTATGTGTATGCCTAGCATGGTTCCTTAATTTGCTATATTTTTGAGATATAGGTGTATAAAAAAGGTCTTAATTATTTCTTTAAGAAAAAAAGAAAAACAGCTGATTTTTTTACGCCACTCTGTATCTCAAAAAGTATTCAACCAAATGCTACCCCGTTCACAGGGTTTGTTGAGCCTGCCAATCCGACCACAAATAAAAATGTTCATGCATATTAGTGGGGTTTTACCCCTATTTTGAGCTGGTTGTAAAATCGACTTTAAACAGTACCTTCGTTCAAATCTAACTATGTCTGCTACAGACAGCACTCACATATCCAACTGTCGTCAGGTGCAAGTGGTGTGGGGGAACAAAGTGAATGTCCAAACAATATTTCTCCCAAAAATGGTCTGTGTTTATTATAAAGAACAGAAAGAGTCCACCCCTCTACCAGCAATGGTATTGGGAGGTACACGACTGGCTTGCAAACCCAAAAATAATAATAATAATCATAATAATCCAATGAACTATGTCTGTCCAGTGTCATCCGTGTACGAAAGGGTGCGTGCTCAAATCCGGCGGATCATGGTGCAAGGGAACGTGGTGCTGTGCAGGGAAGTGCTCAGGTGTGACTGATGGCTCTGTAGTGACAGCTCCGGGGTGCTCACTCCTCCTCTGCAACACAAAACACACACATAACAAAAACAGCAAACAATACAGGCTCCGGCCATCTGTTTACAGACAAGGCGGCGTACTGACGTAGGTGCTTCCCCTTTGTACCCACAAACTCCTCCCTGCCATCGCCATGGTTTCTCCAATAGAGGGCCATCCCACAGCTGATTGCAATAGAGTCTTTCTGGGTACATGCAACTACGCGCTCCCCCTAATATGGTCACCTTCTGGTTTCCACCGACCATCAAGGCGGCCCATCTAGGAGGCAGCATACCGGTGCACTCCTTGTACCAAACCAAAGCGTAGATGGCTGCCAGGTCCAAAACATTATAAAAAACAGACACATGCCACCTGCGAGTACCACCTTTGACAGAATACAGCCATTTGATCCAGTATATCCACACCGTACATCGTTGCGTTGTAAAATGCAACAGTCTCTGGCTTTCGTTTAGCATCAGTCCCGATGGTCACTGATCTGTGCAGAGAGCTTTGAATACGCACATTTTTTATTTTTTTGCACCGTCACACTCAGGGTAACACAGTCGTTCTGCAGAAGAAATGTAATGTAAATAATAATAATATATGTGTAGAATGACTTCCATCAGTGTTTCAAGCACTCAACAGGATTATAATACGTTATTTCACAATGACTTTGATATTATTACAAAGCCCAGATTAAATTGTCGGCTATATTGTATTGATTTCAATATGCCGCATAAACTGCGGGTCTGGTGGTTGAAGAAGCAAGTGCTTTTAACGTATTCATTTTTACGATTCTGCAGCTGAAACACCGTATGGGTATTTAATTCAAATATTTAATAACACTTAAGAACGGACATGCACGAGATATTCACATACAGGGAGATATTTAAATTTGAATTGCAAAAGCCGTTCAAAAAGCAGCTATGGTGGTGCTAGTGTTCAACTAGCATACATTCATGGAATCCCTTTTGAAACCTAATTGTGCTGCACAACAGAGTGAGCAAAGTGATTTTTATTACAAGAGAGTAGCTGTCATTTATGTAATGATAATATTTACCAAGATATTAGATAGTAGTGGTGGGGACCAACCAAGACGTAGCTTTGCTGCACCATCTGCACACATTGAAGTATGATATCAGCCTCCAGTGCTTTTCCTCTGCTAGTGAACATGGATTTCCAATTGGTCCGGTGTTGATGGCTGAAGTGTAATGCTGGTCCAGGGAACGGCCAATTTGTGGCCTCCCTGGCGCATCAGTACACACAACAGTGGTGATGCTGGCCCCAGGGATCAACCAAAGTGTGGCCTCCCAATTGCCTCAGCATGGCAACCGTCTGGAATTGGCTGTGTGGGGGAGTTTGCAGGGGTCGTCCATTGGGCACCTTCTGTCTTCGGTATTTCGCTGACTTGCTCACAACACCTCAGGAAGGCTCAACAGCGATGCTGGCGTACCAGCACCACTCCCCTCCAAGTACAACTTGTAAGTACAACTGTATTGAATCATAAATCACCCCACCTCATCATAGCTTTATCAGTCCAAATTAAGTAATGTGACAGACAACCCAATCACACAAGTGATTTCCATAATCCCGATGCTAATTGACTGACCAAAACAGTGCACTTGAAAAGGCTGATTGAAAAACAATAGACAGTCAGTCATTCACTCAGGCAAAGAGTAGAGTCTAATCTAATTACAGCTAAACACATTCGGACTGGTAAATAAAAATAATAAAGTAGAATACTGTTCTGTATAATCAAAATATAATTATTTTCTGTTTGGCTGTCAATGTGACTGCTCCCGGGGCTTTTAGGTATAATGTAATATATCTCCTTTGTTTCTGCACTCCCGCGTGTTTTACTTTGTGAGAATATTTAATACATACGGACAGAAAGGTACATGAAAGTGCAGCCCTATATGTGTTACACAACTGAAGAAAATTACATTTAAAAACCAAAAACCGCCAAAATGACTGCCGCAGGGCTTCTAGTGTTAAGCTATAATTAACATGTTAAATATAATAGCCTTATTTAACTATGCCATTCTTGGACTAAGCCTGACCTCTGTTTCTACTTGCCAAGACTAGTGTTTTAATTAATATGAAACTGCACTGTAAGCGCTTCTCCAAATTCACTGCATGAAGTCATTTTTTGGCTCTCAAACATTATCCCAATTAAAGTCACTACCTGCCTGATAAGAACTGATACTGTCTACAACTTTTCTAATTTAAATGAAATGCTCGCTTCGGCTGCCAAGTTTTCATTAATTTCTGTTATATAATGAAGAGAGTTAATTTTGCTAATTATAGAAAGGCCTTGGATTCAGAACTGCTGACGACAAGTAAATCTCAATTTACTTGCAACATTAACCCAAAAATATACAATAAAACTACATATTTCTCATGTGCAGGGCTTCCGCCCTGCCACAATCTGTTATGAAGTCATTTAAGCTTTTAATGGAGGTTCCAGTTATTTTCATCTAAATTCAAGCCACTGTTAACATATTAGAATGTAATAGTTTTATAGTGACTGAACTAAGTCTGACCTTTTCTCTCTTCATACAAAATCCAGTTGAAGCAATTTCAGTGTTAATATGAGACACTAGCGTAATTATTTTCTAATACTCATTATTTTAGACCAAATTTAAACCATCCTATGCTCTTTGTTCCCATTTCTTCTTGCCAGGTTCTAATTAATTTCTGTGATATATAGAATAATGTTTATTTTAATATAAAATCCTACCTTCTGTTATCCAAAAGGTATTTCGTTTGTTAATATTAACAAGATCACTCATTATAGAGAGGATCTTGGCTTTCAAATTGCTGACCATCAAAAAATCCCAGCTTCATCGGCCAAAACCAATGAGTCATCGCCAACACTGCTTCTACTACAAGAACGAGGTTACAAACTTAGTTATTTTCCTTCAGTCAGTTCACTATATACTAAAGTTATTATATTAAGTTTCTTATTTATTTAAATACTTTTGTTTTTTTCTTACTATAATTGAACCTAGTTTGATTGCTTCTGCCATTCTGCTCTTGCTGGATCAGAATGTTTTAAGGCTCTGAGACTAATTAAAAAAGATGCTTTTGCCTGATAAGGGAGGTTTGGAACGTTCAGCAAGTCAGCCTGACCTTTTAATACCAGGAGCTCTCTTTTTCAGACCTTACACAGACTCATTCAAAAGGATACAAAATACAGGATCATTACTATTAGCAATATATTTAATTCTATAGCAATCCATAACTAAAAAGTCAGCATGTTCCCAGCAAGATTTGAACTGTGCACCAGGCTCAGCTCGAAGTGGCTCTGCGAACACCACAACAGGCCTTACACAGAACTGCTAATAATATTTTCTACTGGTTTAATATTCTTTAAAACACATTACAGTCATTAAAATATTTGTTGCAGTTTCACAAATGTTCATTTTGTATCCCAAAGATCGTCCTGCTTCCAGTAGTGGTGACAGAAAAGAATAATACCTGCAAAAACTTAAATCTTGTTAGCTGGGCTCCCATCTCTACATTCTCATTCTCATCGTCAGTGGGCAAACACATTTTAACTGAATCTGGGTCTGTAACAGGGCGAGGAGCCCTGTACAGTGTTGATTTGTTTATTTTATTTTAGAACGGGATTTCCCCCGCCCCCCCGTTATTTTGTATTTTATTATTATCAAGTATGATTTATTTATAAAGGACGGCGAATTGCCAAGTGTGTTTTTGTATTTGTTTATTATAATTTAGGATTGTAATTATATGATGCTGGAGCTCAGTATGTTTGTTATTGTTTTGTTTATTTTTAAAACATGTCCTGGCAGAGGCGATCGGTGCTCGTCCTCTGCCAGGTGTAATGAGAAAAACTTGTGCAGAAGGTGGCCATCTCCCGAATTAATTAAGTAATTAATTTTGTTGCTAATCGGGAGATGGTCACCTGAATATAAAAGCCTGCAGCTCTCCAGTTGAGGGTGGGTGTTTTAGGTGGAGTGTTTAAGAGGATACGCGAGAGCGAGAGGAGATACATTTATTTAAAACGTCACGGATCAGTGAAGGCAGTTGCTCAGCCTGACCGTATTTATTTTGTGTTCGAGATTTATTTTTGTTTACTTGTTTTATTTCACTCCTACGAGCAAGTGCTTTTTGTTTAAATATTTATTTTTTGGTTGCTTTAAATAAAAAATCGCCCGCCGCCACTGCAACGCTTTTTTGTTTTGGTTATCCTTCTTCTGCCGTGACGCCACCACTTAGCCATCCCTGTCACACGTGGTGTCCTGCGTGGGATCGCAGCGCCCAGGACGCAGGCAGAAGAGGGTACTACATCTTTTTCATTTTTTTCGTTTTTTTTTGATTGTGTGGAGGAAGAGGAGGATGGGAGGAAGAAAGATGAGAGGAGAGAGGAGGAAGAGCTGCAGAAGGCAGCAAAAGGAGCTGCAACAGCGGCCACCAGGGGTTGTTGTGGTGGAGGAGTGGTGCCTGGTTGTGGGGGAGTTTGGGCACACCGTGGCCATCTGCCCCACCCAATACCAGGGAGAGGAGGGGCTGCCCAAGCGAGCCAGGACCAGATACCCCGGGAGACCCCAGAAGCGGAGCTACCAGCCGCCACCAAGCGGGAGAGCAGCTGGGATGCCATCCTCGGGCGGTCATGCATGACTGCTGGTGCCCCATCTGCGGTGAGCGGGGCATTCTCCACTCAACTGCCCTCTCCTGTCAGAGGGGTGCCTGCTATGCCCATTCCCACCAGCAGAGGGAGAGTGCCTGCTGGTCCCATCACCACCTGAGAGGAGGAGACCTGGAGGGAGACTGAATGTCCTGCGCCTGAGTGGGAGGAGCCCGAACGTCCCTGCGCCTGAGTGGGAGGAGCCCAACGTCCCTGCTCCTAAGTGGGAGGAGCCCGAACGTCCTGGGCCTGAGTGGGAGGAGCCCGAACGTCCCTGCGCCTGAGTGGGAGGAGCCCGAACGCCCTGGCGCCTGAGTGGGAGGAGCCCAACGTCCACAGCCCAAGAGGGGGAGAGTCGGTGCGCCCACAGCCCAAGAGGGGGAGTCGGTGCGTCCACAGCCCAAGAGGGGGGGAGTCGGTGCGCCCAGAGCCCAAGAGGGGGAGTCGGTCCCCACAGCCCAAGAGGGGGAAGTCGGTGCGCCCACGGCCCAAGAAGGGGAAGGCCAAGGTCCACAGCCCAGGTACCTGCCAGCAGAGGGGAATACCTGCTGGTGCCGCCCATCTCCAGGGGAGGACTGTGAGTCGCCCACCTCCGCCAGCAGAGGGAGCATTCCTGCTGGTTCCACCTCCACCGCCCTGGGAGGACTGTGAGTCGCCCCACCTCCGCCAGCAGAGGGAGCATTCCTGCTGGTTCCACCTCCACCGCCCTGGAGGACTGTGAGTCGCCCCACCTCCGCCAGCAGAGGGAGCATTCCTGCTGGTTCCACCTCCACCGCCAAGAACGACGTCGCCCCACCACCAGCAGAGGGAGAATACCTGCTGGTGCCACCTCCGCCTCCGCGGGAGGACGACATGTCGCCTCCCACCACCAGCAGAGGGAACATGCCTGCTGGTTTCCTGTTGCAGCTTGAAGGGGAGGAAGCCCCGCCGCCTGCAGCCTGAAGGGGAGGAAGCCCTGCCGCCCGCAGCCTGAAGGGGAGGAAGCCCTGCCGCCTCGCAGCCTAAAGGGGAGGAAGCCCTGCCGCCCGCAGCCTGAAGGGAGGAAGCCCCTGCCGCCTTGGCCCTAAAGGGAGGAAGCCCTGCCGCCTTCACAGAGCCTAAAGGGAGGAAGCCCTCCTGCTTGGCCGCCTGAAGGGAGGAGCCCTGCCGCCTTGGCCACCTGAAGGGGAGGAGCCTTGCCGCCTTGGCCGCCTGAAGGGAGGAGCCCCTGCCGCCTGGCCGCCTGAAGGGGGGAGCCCCTGCCGCCTTGGCCGCCTGAAGGGGAGGAGCCCATGCCGCCTTGGCCGCCTGAAGGGGAGCCCATGCCGCCTGGCCGCCTGGAAGGAGGAGCCCCTGCCGCCTTTCCAACAGAAGGGAGGAGCCCTGCCTTTTACATTTTAGGGAGGAGGGAGCAGGAGCTACCTCACCTCCACCACCACCACCATTGGGAGAAGTGGAGCTCCTGCTGCAGTATTCATGGCCAGGGGCTCCCCTCTGCTCGGCATCGCCTGGGGTCGCCTGTTTCCCTTTGTCCTCCTAGGGTTGCTGCCGGTCCCAAGGCCGCCTCCCGAGGGTCCGTTGCCGTCGCCTCCCGAGGGGTCCGCTGCCGCCGCCTCCCGAGGGTCCGCTGCCGCCGCCTCCCGAGGGTCCGCTGCCGCCGCCGCCTCCCGAGGGTCCGCTGCCGCCGCCCCCGAGGGTCCGCCGCCGCCTGGGGTCGCCAGGGATCCTGCTTCGCCTGGGGTCGCCATCCCGCCGCCTGGGGTCGCCAGGGATCCGCCGCCTGGGTCGCCAGGGATCCGCCGCCTGGGGTCGCCAGGGATCCTGCTTCTGGGGGTCGCGAGGGATCCGCCGCCTGGGATCGCCAGGGATCCGGCCGCCTGGGGTCGCCACACTATGGCCGGAGCCCCACGGAGGGGAACTGATGGCCATGAAGAAAGGGGAGAGGTCCGAGACCAGCTCCCCAGCCGCACTTTCGCGGCGGAGAACATGTGGTCGGAGCCCCACGGAGGGGAGCTGCCGGCCATGAAGAAAGGGGAGAGGTCAGGAGACCAGCTCCCAGCCGCACTTTCTGCAGGAGTTTGTGTGGTCAGAGCCCCACGGAGGGGAACTGCTGGCCATGAAGAGGAGGGGAAGGTCAGAGACCAGCCCCCAGCCGCAATTTCGCTGCAGGAGAGAGTGGGCGGAGCCCCGGAAGAGGGAGAGCTGGCCATGAAGAATTGGGGGTGGAGGACATCCCACCATGGCCACCCCCATGGACACTGTGCTTTCCCTCTTCCGGGACTATGAGACTGAGGGGAAGGTGGCCGTTGGGCCATGTGTGCTTTTGCACAAGGGGGGGATGTGTAACAGGGCGAGGAGCCCTGTACAGTGTTGATTTGTTTATTTTATTTTAGAACAGGATTTCCCCCGCCCCGTGTTATTTTGTATTTTATTATTATCGTTATGATTTATTTATAAAGGACGGAATTGCCAGTGTGTTTTTTTGTATTTGTTTATTATAATTTAGGATTGTAATTATATGACGGCGGAGCGCCGTATGTTTGTTATTGTTTTGTTTATTTTTAAACATGTCCTGGCAGAGGCGAGATCGGTGCTCGCCTCTGCCAGGTGTAATGAGAAAAAATCTTGTGCAGAAGGTGGCCATCTCCGAATTAATTAAGTAATTAATTTTGTTGCTAATCGGGAGATGGTCACCTGAATATAAAAAGCCTGCAGCTCCAGTTGAGGGTGGGTGTTTTAGGTGGAGTGTTTAAGAGGATACGCCAGAGTGAGAGGAGATACATTTATTTAAAACGTACGGATCAGTGAAGGCAGTTGCTCAGCCTGACCGTATTTATTTTGTGTTCGAGATTTATTTTTGTTTACTTGTTTTATTTCTGCTCTGCGAGCAAGTGCTTTTTGTTTAAATATTTATTTTTGGTTGCTTTAAATAAAACGGCGCCCCCCACTGCAAGCATTACGCTTTTGTTTTGGTTGTCCCTTCTTCTGCCGTGACGTCACCACTTAGCCATTCCTGCCACAGGGTCCATCAAAGAACCGCACATCCTTGCAACCAAAGCCTTCCATGCAAAAGGATCTAATTACTTATAGCACAAAAGGGACATGCCAGAAACGTCTGTGACAACTTAATGCAGTCTTCATTTCAACCAACACATCAGACACTGTAACTGAATGTAATGTGCACGTAATTCTGGTACCATGATTTCTAACTTCTATATTCTTACATTTGTGCGCCTTAACTAAACTTAATCATTTTTATATGTTCAGTTTCTTTTTGCCTGTTGTGACTACTAAAGCATTTATGAGTGATTTGAGATCCTTAAACCTATATATATTGTAAACAGGCCGTCACTCACGGTCGTTCGTTGCCCCTTTAAATGAGACCCAGCACACAGAAAATTGAGTTTAAAGAGCTGCCGAGCTATTTTTAATAAATAAAAACGAAAATAAAACCTAGCTCTCCTTGAGCACTAACTAAGCAGACCAGGAACCTAACTAAAAACAGGACAGCTAAGCCATTTTCCTGCTTAAAACAAACACAACAAAAACACACAGTTTAATGCAATGTATCATGGTAACACACAGTACCTTTCTATTGACAACTCGGGTACACCTCCTGCTCAGCCTTCCTGAAGAAAATGGCTGTTTCTCTTTTAAACCCTGCACCGGGCTCTAATTTACAAGATGAACCAGGTGCAGGTGATAATTAACACTAAACAAATCACTAAAATAATACGCACATGCTTTTTTTTGGCAGGGAGGAATTTAACCATCTCCCTGCTCACAATACACACACATATATATATATATATATATATATATATATATATATATATATATATATATACAGTATATATATGATATTGAAACTGAAAAGCAGATTTTTATAACTTAGCCTCATATTTCTTTTCTATTGTGTTCATAGTTCTTTTGATATATTTGAAAACATAGAATAATTAAATGGCGAATACAATTTTATATGAAATATGACATTTGTGAAGGGCTAAAAGCATATTTTTATATTTAAATATTAATCACATAATGAAGGTGTCACCCTGTTTACTGAGAAATTAAAATTAACCAATACATCATACCCACTCTCTCAAAGGTTGAAACATCATAAAAAGAAGGGAAAGCTGGGCTCCCTTACTGTATCTGTTGGGAAGAATTGCCTTAAATGGTATACTTTGCCTCTAAATCAAAAGAGTAATACAAATGGCCAAGAGAAAGCACTCATCTCATTATTACAACGTTGGTCCCAGACAGGTATGATCCAGCCTTTGTTTTCCTGGTGTCTGAACTTCTACATCTGGCAGTAATTAATTGTGATAGTCTATGAGCCAGGATTGCACTTCTTTCCCAAGGGCCCTCTCTTTTGTCCGTTTAAGCATGCTCAACCATAAAGAAAAGTAAATGAAATGGGTGACACACTCATTCATTATTTCTTAATGTACCACGTGTATAATCTTGTAATTTGTGCTGTGATGTGAAGCATAGCTGTTAGTTGAGGTCTCAAAGGGCTACAAGACTCCTTCAGTGAGATATGAGCATGGTTCATTAAGTGGCATTCAAAATAGAAATTTTAAATTGAAAAAATCTACTGTTGCCTGATTAGAAATTAAGAATGCATTACAAGTTCATATGCTTAAGTGAAAAAGGGACAGCCAAAATAGATTAAGAACTTTAGAAGTTATTCATGGCTAGCATAAAATGAATCTATAATTCCCTGTTTGGTGAAAGGTAACAGGACTGTATCTTTTAAGGAATGTAGCTCTCTCGACCTTGGGAAAGAATGCGTTTTAGTTATTCAAGAAGCTCTTCATTTAACAGAACTGTCTAGTGCTCCAAAGAACACTTTTTCCAACTGGATGGAAAAAGTGAAGGATAAAGTACCTGAATTGTTCATAAAATCCTTTTGGTGCATATGGACAGGTGATTGGGGTTAGAATAGGTTTGCCATTTTAAAGAAGCTTTCTCAAACAACCTTATCCACTGATTTTCCATAGCTCTGTTTAAAACATAGAAAACATTTTGTACCTGTTTAAAAGCAGATCTATAATAATTGTGAACATGTAATGCCCATTAGCTTTTAATGTCTAAATAATCTTACAACTGCAGTAGTACTACTACAAGACAAGGTATCACCAATTAAATCAAGGGCTGCTGCATGTGGATATGTTCATGCAAGACCATAGGCCTCATTTAAGAAAGGGCAATAAACTTTATGGTGCACGATAATTGCAATTACTGTGCACGTTAATGATTTCCATATTTACTATTGCAATTTTAAAGTGTGAAATAGTGGGCATATTATGGTGCACACTAATTTTATTATGCCACACAATGGTAATCAGAATGAATACGTGAAGTTATGGTAATACATGATAATGTATTTAAATGAGCACCCAGCTCAGAATAATGACATGAGTTGTATTCACATGGCATTTACTAAAGGACGTTAATTTTAGTGTGCGCATTAAAGTGATCATTTATTAGTACGTATGGGAACTAGGCTTTAACCACTGATAGGAGCGCTATTTTTCTGGGCTGAAAAATAGTGATGTGCAGTTTGATTCTTTTTACTGACTCGATTCATTTGATTCATTCAGTTTAGTGAATAAATTCAACAGATTTGTTCGTTTGATTCACTAACGCGAAATAAATACATCTTTCTGAATTACTTGGTTATGAAAATTAGTTTGAACGGTAAAATCTGGCAGCAAGGGCCATTTAAGTTACGAACGCACCATAGAAAATATATATATATATATATATAATAAAAAAAAAAAAAAAAAAGAAAAGGATATTTCAGGTACTTAAAAAGGTAGAATAATTCTTTTTTCTTTTTTCTTATTGAACATTTTGGTACACAGCAGTTTTCCTTTTTCTCAAACTTTTATATATATATATATATCTATATATATATATATATATATATATATATATATATATATATAAACACACGCACACTGCTGTGTAAAAGTCTTAGACATGTTGCATTTTTCTACTCTGATGCATTATGAGCATCAACAATTTACTCAAAGCCTCCACTAGTATTTTCTACTATTATAACAACCTTGACATGCATAAAGAAGGAACGTTGCATGAAATAGCTTGCATCACTCAATTTTCAAGGTGTGGTATCTGAAGTATAATCAACAAGTACAGAGAAACATCATCTGTAATTGACAAACCCAGGACTGGAAGACCCAAAAAGCTGTCTAACAAGGATGAGCAATACTTGAAGATAATATCCTGAAGGAATAGAAAGAGGACAAGCATTGAATTGACAACAGAACTGGCAGAAGGCACAGGTGTCATTGTCCATTCATCAACAGTCCAAAGCACCTTTGACCATTGTTCCATAGTCCAATTTCAGTGTTTTTGTGCATATTTTAGCCTTTTAGTCTTGTTCCCCCTTTTTTTTAATTTAGTAGTCACCAATTCGTTTTTTGTTGTTTTCTCCCCAATTTAATAGTCCAATTATTTTTGTTTAGCTTAGCTCACCGCTACCACCCCCGCGCTGACTCAGGAGTGGCGAAGACGAGCACATGCTGTTCTCCGAAGCGTGTGCCATCAGCCGACCGCTTTTTTTCCCACTACACTACAGACTGACCATGCATTCACCCAGACAACGCAGCTCTAGGCAGCTTACAGGCAAGCCTGCAGGCGCCCGGCCAGACTACAGGGGTCGCTGGTACGCGGTGAGCCGAGAACACCCTGGCCGACCTAACCCTCCATCCTCGGTCGGCAAAGGAATAGCCAGGACTCGAACCGGCGACGTCCAGACTCGTGGCATACCACGAGTGCTTTTACTGGATGCGCCACTCAGGAGCCCCTATTGTTCCCCTTTCTTAACAGAGGTATTCTTACTGCAACACATCCTTTAAGTCCTGATTTCAAGTGACCTTCGTACTGTTGATTTGATGGAAAACGACGTAGTGAAAAAATTAAGCTGACAAATGTTTTTTGATTCAAAAACACATTATATACAAGAAAGGTATACCTCCAATACAATCACATAAGCACTGGTTTCAGTACAGCTCAGTGCATGATATGTTTGTATCAGAAAGCACAGATATCCATGGAGTCAATTCGAAAGAGCTGAAAAGACTTTACAATGTTTGATATTTATACCTTTGTAAACAATTGTTGACTCCCCTTCAAACCGACTGGATTCTGTCCAGTAATCGAGGTAGCTGTTCTATCATCACACACGGCGAGCCTACCACATACTTCCTCTGTGGGAAAGGGGGCATTGCTCTCTGACCTTATGGTCCGCCACGTGCTACATTGAGCAGGGCGCATCCATTTTGTCTTTTAAAATACCTTCCCCACCCGTCTCAGGGTCAGCCACGAGTAATGTGAGAATTCTAAACTTGGACAATACTGCATTAAAACGACTATAAAAGCACATTCACACATAATTTAAACATAATGATTAAAAACAACTTAACTAAAAAGACACACATTATATAATAATACCTCAAAAGCCATTACCTCCAAATTGTACAACTACAATCATCAACCAAATTATTAGGTACATTATTAGTTTTCATGAGCTTAATAAAGCTCAGCAAAATTATGCAATGAGTCATGTTGTTGTATCCAAGAATTAATGAGATTGTCATGGCATTCTTAATAACATATTGCTTGCAGGATTTTGTTCCCCTGTTGCAGCCTCTCACCATTGTTCACCCTTGAAAATCAGGATCAGGATTCTCACTTGCTAAAATCTGAGCTCCATTAAATTTCCTTGAAAGTTGCCGCCCCATCGGTTTATCACTACATGTTTTTTCAGTCGGAGTTCTGCTGACCCTTTATTGGCAGTGAGCCTCTCTGGATCTCTTTTGTTCCTTCCCCCCACCTCCTTGTGTTGGGGTGTGATGCTTTCCACCTGCAGTCTGTTGAATCAGGATTTTCAAATGATGTGCAATGTTTCTATTTTGTCTGCCAATCATTCTTGACACTCATCGTGACCACAACACTGTTTGATCACTACGGCATTGGATTAAGTCCATCAAATTATATCAACAGTTCCTTAACTGCAAACATTTCAGGTAAGGTGAGGGGTCTGTATTAATGGGGTGACTACAGACCATACCACATGTGAATTAGTTTCATAACAGCATGCTTTGTGCACCTGTGACGGTGTGGTGGGTGTGGTGGTGGAATAGACTTTACAGAGTCACGGGTACAGGTGCAAGTAACCCCATTGGTAGAGGGATGTCTTTTAAAGCACAGTCCAAAGCAACAAAATATAAATCATCCCCAACAGAGCGAGTCCTCTCAGGGTCACTTTCGGGTAATGGAAAGTGCAGTTGCTCAGGTGCTGAAGTGTCCAGTTCAGTTGTGCAGGGTGTGTGATGTCCAAGGTGAAAGTGCTGGCAGTAGTAGCTCCTTGGTGTGACAGATCACTCTGACCCTGGTCCTGACAATAAACAAACCAAAAACACGTAGCACACAAACAAACACATGGCTCAGCAACCCAGGTTCGGTGTTACCTCAAAGGCCCCGCACTTACAAAATGACAGCCCTTATATACTAGGAGACTCCACCCCATGATCAGCGCAACTCGGCACACCTGCCACTTGTCTAATGCAGCACACCTGATCACAGTAATCTTGTCCCCTAATCTGGTCATTCCATCCTGCACTAAGATGGCCGACTTCCTTTTCCACCCCTCTCTCCAAGCCGGCCCGTCTCGGTACAGGCGTGCGAGTACTTCTGCTTAGCGCCCTCTTGGGTCGGGAGGGAGATTTGCTGCTCAGATCCTCTCGCTCTCTGTCACAGCACCATACCACTATCGTTTCTTTGTACCCACTGTCTGATATTGGTATGGGGCTTGCAAAGCTGATCGAACATAACAGTAAGATTAAACATAACATGTGTTAATTCCATATTTGCATTATTCAAAACAGTTTACACTCTGGACCAATAATGATGTCTTCCTCCAGTAAGGAGTGCATTTTTTAGCACTCCCTTGGTTGGTCATTTTTGCAGGAGGTCAGTGTTATATTTCGAATGGATTTCCAAATACAATTTTCACTGCTCATGCTATAGTTATTCCTCTACATACAATTTTTCATTATTTTTCAAGCAATAGGTGTGTAGGGAAGATAATTCAACAAATGATTTTCAATCGAAAATACTTTATATGCATAAAATAAATACTGTTAATACAATCGTATAAACATTGGACACCAGCAAGCAAAGACCTGCAGGTCACAGCTTGAACCAAAGTATACGCTTGTATCACAACATGGGTCATGTGGAGTCAATTCAAAGAAGTGACTGACTATTCAAACAAAAACATTACATTAAATACTATGAATATATTAGCATTTCCAGCGTGGTATTAGCGTGGTGTTCTGTTTTGATACTGTGTCTCCACTCCTCCACTTATCTTGATTAAACACCTGCTAACTTTGGTGTTCCGCCTGGATGCCAAGATACGAGAGACTGCAAATTTTTTTATTTTTATAGAGACAGGAAAATTGCAGAGTCTTGCTTAGCTAGTTACATGTGCTTTAAGATGTATCAAAATATGAAAATATAAAAACTCATACAAATAATCAACTACATAATTAATACTTTATGAAGAATGTCATCTCCTACAGGTGTTATCCAACCATTCTTTTGGCGCTGGCATTGTCCCTCCTCATATGTTCCTTCATACTGTTCTGACCATACTGTACTGTTTAGAGCATCATTATTGGACCATAGCCCTACCTCTAACTCCAAACATTGTCGGGTATACTGTTTAGTGTCATTGTTTACAATTGTGGAGGCACAGTCTCTATGGTCAAAGTTCATACTTGATTCATTTAGTATAAGGTAACTGTTATTATTCTCTTGTTCTCCTTTTCTCCATTGAAAGATGTGCTCAGGTTTTCATATGGGTCTCCACGACTCCAGCCGCAAGACATAAGTTCAGAACCTTTTGGCTGTGTCTGTAGCTCCAGTGCACGTTTGAACTGCAATTGTACATATTGTCCTTGTTTAATGCACTGTGTATTCTTCACCATGGTCGTAGCAGGGTCCCATCTGGCTTCCGTTATTCTGTGGAGAGAGAGAGATCGAGTGTACTATATACTGTTATGCAGTTTTTATAACTTTCACTTGTGAAATGTGATACCATTTGATTATTTTTTTTATAATGACTCCCACACACACATTGACCTTGCGGTTACTGTGTATGGACCATGCCATTTTGGGGTGAAGGGTCTCTTTGGTATAAATACCCTGACGATTGTGCTATTTCCTACGTTAATTTCAGATTCCTTAATTGTAGCATATTTGCGGTCATTTTCAGCTTGTATCATTTTTTGTTGAATACCAGTTTCAATTTTGAGCTGTGCTAACCTGTTCTGCACCTGTGTCAAGTATTCCATTTTTTTTTTGAGTGCCTACCAGGTCAATTGGATTAAGATCTTTTGGTAGCCTCATTATTCTCCCTGCCATCATTTCATGTGGGCTGATCCCTGTTGATCTGGAGGGTGTGGCCCCTATTTTGGCCAAAATTACTGGAATGGTTTGGATTCTGTCTCTATCTGGAATGGTTTGAGGCCAATTATTTCCTTTTTCTAAGCATTCTACCTCTTTTAAATGCAATTTTAAAAGTTCATGTAGCTTGTTCTGTCACTCCTAAACTGTGAAAATGATAGTCTTATATGAAGTTGATGTTGGATTTACAATAGTTAATTTCCAATATATTATTCTTATAAAAAAAAAAATGACAACCATGTATCAATTTCTATATTTACAGATATTCCAACCTGTATCAAATCAATCCCCATAATACTGTTGCTCAGTTCTAAATCAGAAAAATAAAACAAAACAAAACAAAAAAAACACAACATCCAGCATCATCAACACACACCCATCACTTTCCTTGAGCATACTGGCAAGAACCTTGCATAATTAATCTATTAATTAATCCAGAGGCAGTCTGCAAAACAGACCACTTACAATTTAGCTTTCTTTCACGGATAGTGGTTAATTTAAGTACATATTCATTGTTACAGCAATTACCCTATCACTGTCCACTTGAATCAATTTCATTTTAATTGTACATTCGATATGTATATCCCTGTGGCAAAGTGGTGAATGGTTACTGATGTGTGCAGTGCAGAACGGATACAAAATACACAGACAATGATTAACAGGTGGAACAGTGTTTATTGTTTTACAATTTCCTGAGCCTTAGGGCAAACAACTGTAAATAATAAATATTGGAAGTGATACAGCGGCGTGTATCACTTCGTTTGTAATTCTCGGCTTTGACCCGAAACCAATAACAAAAAGTCCCGTTCTTTCCTCACCCACACGTAACACAGAACACAAACACAGTGTTATTTTAGTGCGTGAAACTAGTGCTCGTGGTGAAAAGTTCATTGTGAAACAGAGAAGTGCTGGTGTCCAGGTTTGTTGCTGGCCTGTAGCTGCAGCTCCGGATAGTGTTTAGTAGTCTTTAGAAACAAAAACAAACAGTTATTACTAAGACAAAACAAACAAACACAACACTCACGTTTTCACTTAAACAGCGGTCTCCTTTTAGGTTGTTCTAACCATTTACAAAGAAACAGATCACTTACGCTATGTCCCCTATTTATATCCTCGCTCATCCCTTTTGTCTTTTAATGCACCTTCCCCCTGTCTCAGGGTCAGCCACAAGTAATGTGAGAATTCTAAATGGACAATTCTGCATTAAAACGACTGTAAAAGCACATTCACACACAATTTAAACATAATGATTAAAAAAAAAACTTAACTATAAAAGACACACACCTACACATAATGTAAAACTTATAATTAATAACATAATTAATACCTCATGCAGAAAGCCATTACTACAACGACCCCTACACCTTCTGCTAGTTCTGTTGTCAATTCAACGCTTGTGTTCTTTCTATTCCTTAAGGATATTATCTTCAAGTATTGCTCCTCCTTGTTAGACAACCCGTTGGGTCTTCCAGGCCTGGGTTTGTCAATTACAGATGATATTTCTCTGTACTTGTTGATTATGCTTCGGATACCACACCTTAAAAATCGAGTGATGTGAGCTATTTTACTCAATGTTTTTCCTTCTTTATGCAAGTCAAGGTTGTTATAATAGTAGAAAACACTAGTGGAGGCTTTGAGTAAATTGTTGATGCTCATAATGCATCAGAGTAGAAAAATGCAAATGCATGTCTAAAATTTTTGCACAGTAGTGTATATACATATATACACATACATACATCGTAATGTACATGATTGTATGTAGGCCAATATACTCAAATACACTATTCAAAACAAATTCCCCCCACTGCACAATTCCTTGTCATCAATAAGTATGCAGGCACGGTTTCAATCAATTAATCAACATATTACTTAATGTATTTTATAGTACAGAAATAGGCAGATATAATTAGATGCGGCTTTCCTAGAACACTGACAAAAAAACTCAATATCACTGTGACAGGTTGGCCAAGTAGTGATGTTCCCAGACCAGACAGCTGGCAGAGACACAACACAGGCAGGTACTTGGGTGAAAGTGCTGCAACGTGTTTTTATTCCAAAAAATAAATATTTGAACAAAAAGCAACGCTCACAGAGCCAAATAAAAGTTTAAACAAAAACAAATCTCAAACACAAATCTAACAAAGAAATAGCATGCTGGTCTGCCCAGCACTGCTTTTTCTTTTTTTTAACTTTCAGTTTCATTTTTCCCACGCACGCACGCACACTCCTCCTCCTCTCGAACACCCACACCAAACACAGAAACAGACAGGTTTATATACTTGTGGCCATCTCTGAATCAACACCCAATTAATTAATTCAGAAATGACCACATTCTGCACAGGGTTTTAGTGGGATGGGGTTGCAGCGGTGAACTGGGATAAAAAATAATAATTGGGCATTCCAAACTGGGGAGAAAACCGGGATAAGAAACCATTGGTTTTAAAGAAATTTTTTTTAAAAAAAATAAATAAATAAATAACCATAAGCCCATACTCAATAATCCAGTTTTTACACCCAGGGGAATTACGTAATTACGCGCCCGTGTAATTTTACGCATAAAATGTATCACCACGCATAGCCATAGCACACTTTTCAGAAAAGCCTTTCGTTGACTCCATAGCTTCTTTCATTTCCAATAAACTCAAAATATGTTGCTTTGTGCAGCATGTCATAGTGACGCTGTATGTTATAATCTTTCATAACTGCAACCTTTGCATTTTATTTAACCATATTTGTAATCATAATTTTGGAACCTTATGGCCAGATGAATCGATTCTTCGGGAAGCAAGGTAAATTTCCATGTTTTTATTGTGTTTATTTTAAGATTTTCGAATCTTTATGTTAAAAGTTAACGATTACTATAATAAACCATTCAATAGTTTTTATTTTATTAAATCAACACGATTTTCTAACAACTAAATCGCCAGAAAATGCTATGAACAAAAGTTTGAGATCTTATAAAGGTTAATATTTTACGATATTTACAATTTTTGTGTAGGACTAACCCTTTTCAAGAAAATCATGATTGAAATTTTCAAAGCTGTGTGCATAATACCTGTATCACCCTTTACATAAAATTTCATTTGTTTGAAGAAGTGTAGTGAGTAACTTGTGTTTGATGAATTTACCTTAAGTCGAATAAATTTGTTAATTTTACATAGGTAAATAAATAAATATGTTTGATTTTTTTTTGCACTATGTAATACATACTTAGGCCCTTCCCTCCTTAGGCCTCTCATAACCTTAATCCGGCCCTGGGTATGCGTGAGGGAATGGATCCTGTGTGCTATTTGCTTGGCTATTTTACTACCTCTGTGAGCTATGATTGGCTTAATGGGAATGCCACTCATACAATGCAGACTGCACATGTTTAATACTCGCATTATATTAAAGAGGTGTTTTGTTTAAAATAATTCCAAAACGGGTGGGCCATATGTATTAAAGGAATACATATTAAAATTAAAAGGTAAGCAGTGTAGTTTCATCTGCCTCTGCCTGTCCCCTGTAGAGTGCTGTGTCTGTTGATTGCTCATTTTCGGTCAATATAAGACACCTCCACCTTCACAATAAGCTACTGACCAAAAGATACGCCAGGACTGCTGGGGCTTTTGCTATCACGGTGGTCACGGGTAAGTCTCTGACATTATTGTGCACATTAAATTATCGCACACAATACATGTAGCGTGCACGGTATGGTATGTAAATGAGCAAAATATTGTGCATGTAAATTAATGCATTCTCTGTTAGTAAATGGACCAGTCGATTTAGATTTATCACGCATGTTAGGCTCACTACTTTTAGTGTGCACTGACTCCAAATTTAGTGCCCTTTCGTAAATGAGGCCCCATAAATGCAAGTTTAAGCAAGCAAGCATCTTAACCACTATGCAAAAAGAGCCGGGCTCATCTCTATTTGTGGTTATAGAGCTCTTCTCATCTCATCTCAATGACAAGGGGACTGATTTCACCAGCAGTGATTGCATAAATATTAGTACGACCTGTGGTTATAAAGCTTTTAACCTCATCTCATTTCACCTCACAGACAGGGGCCAGAATCCATAATGTGTATCACACAATAATTTAGCCCTGACCTCCAAAATGTGATTGCAGAGATGATATGAAGTGCTGACATAATGATAAAATAATTTAGGCATGTGCAATTTTAAAACAATTGCAAATGTCCATATTTATATGGCGATTTATTATTTTAGTTTTTGAGATCTGCAGAAAGTATCATACTTTACTAATTAATGAGGTAAACTAGCACATATTTGTGTGCAGGTCTTAATCTTACTACTAAAAAGGATACTGGGCCACAAGGACACTGGGTCATTAGAATTGAAAGGCTGTAGATGAAGATACCAAGATATTGAACACTAGAAGTGAGGCCCAGCTTGGCATTTCTGTATTTGAGTATACATTTCTTCGGAGCACATTAATCCTTAAATTGTAATGTAGGTACTAAGGCTCTAAACATCTAATTCGGCTCCGTAGATGTTCAATATAAGCAGTCCCTTGTAAAGTTTTGAAGAAGCATGAAAGCCAAAGGCATATTGTTTTTTCAACATGCAGCAGGGATCTGCAAATCACCCACAAATGTAATTTGTTGTAATATTAAACCACTTCACTGTCATAGCAAAGAAGCTCTTTTTATAGTTTGCTGCAGAGACTTATGTTGCCCTGTGTGACCACCCTGGTCAACATGTTGTTAATAAGACAGCAATGTGGTTCCCAGTTTAAGATACTGATTTACAACATTATTTTGCATGATATGATAGTGAATGCATGATTTAGAACTGAGATACACTGTCCAAACATTTTGAGAATGGTCTGCATTGCTGCAGGTGTGTTCAGGGTTAAAGATTTGGGTCACTAAAGCACATGTGTTTCTTGTCACATTATGTTGCACTCGTCTGCTGGCATGATCCATCATGACCCACTTACGACACAGAGTTGGGAACATTCTATTTCAGGAACACCAATGAGACTTGATGACCACGTTGGTCAATGCAGCCATTGGGGTGAGGGACAATCTGATTGCACAGGCATCCACCATCCTGTGAAGCCACTAAGCTTTCTAATGATTGTTTCTGAATAGTTGTACACAAATCTAACACAGCGAGTGGATCATGTGACCACATACATGTTTGTCCAGTCAGTGTAATTTTATATCAGTAAATTAGAATCACATGGAAAGGTGAACTTAATGCACAATGAAGTCAAATTGTATGTCACATCCCCATTGGGATCAATTAGCAGCAGCTACACTTAAAATGTTACTGAGTGTAGATCTCACACTGAATGACAAAACATTCTAAATGGTTCTATATAAACAAATTAAATAGATTAATATCAGCTTTTTGTCTGTTTTTTCTTTAATGTTAACTTTAACCCTTTGCGGTCCATTTATTCAGCACGTCTCAGGCGCGTCAGGTCCAATTTATTTTCAGACACGCAGTTTATTTTAGACGTGCTGTTTAAAAGTATTTTTCACAGTAAAACAGGTTTCAAAGGCACTGCATATCAACAGGACACTCAGTACTGCATCTTCAACCCCGCCTCACCCCTTGTTCGCTGTATTTTTCACATACCTCTTCATAGTCATGCATACTGATAAATCATCTCCTGATCACTCGTTTTACCACCAAACTCCTCAATAATGCGATCCAAGTGATTATTTTATTACTGTAACATCTCAAAAGCTCTGCAAATGTCGGTGATATTCTTTGAGCGCTGGATGCGGAAGCAGCTATCTTGTTTGTTTATGGTCGTGTTATCTCTGTGGTGCTGGGGCTATGTGTATTGCTCAGATCCGCCCCTTTTTTTTTGGCTTGTCTCGGCTCCTATCAGTCCCACTCGGCCATTGAATGGTTTTCTCAGCTTTTTTTCGGAGAAAAAATGACTAGAGACCTGTTTTTTACGGCTTTTTGATGACGTCACAATCTATGTTCCTTCTCTTGTGTTTTTAGAGAGAGAGAGAGAGAGAGAGAAAGAAAAAAGAATATTAAAATAATTATTGTGAATGAAACCTTGCCTGTCTGACTTCCCTGAATTCCAATTTTGACTACTGAACCTGTTTGACTTCCCGATCCGGCTTTTACCTTTTTTACACGACTTCCCGATTTGGCTTTGACCTAGTTCCAGCATGACTACCCGATTTGATTAACGAACCAAGACCTGAACCGACACTGAACATGGAGTTACCTACCTCGTCTTCTTTTGAACCCGAAGATTCACGCAACATTTCGATACTTCCTGCGCCATCTTGCTCCTTTGTTGCAGTCCCTGACCCAGAGTTTCCCCAGCCGTGTCGCTCAAACCCCAACCCCGAGCGACTTTTTTTCAAAGACTGGCCGATATCCAAACTGCTCAAAGCCCTTTTCGACAAGGGAATCAATATTCCAGGTACTTCTAGTATCTGATCTGATCTTTTTCATTTGCTTTGTGAGTCTCTTTCACCCGAGCCTGTTTTTCCACCTCGCTCTGCCTACTCTCGCTCTACAGCACTAGCCCCACCCCAAGCTGCTAGCTGTGCTCACATCATCACTCCAGCTCAGCCTGAAGCCTCAGAGTCGGATCATCAGCCATCTGCAGCTGCTTTGTCAGCCATTAACACCCATTTGGACAGCATAGATGGCCGTATCGTTTCAGCAGGAACATCAGCTGCCGTAGCAGTTTTTTCTGTATTCGCCCCTCTGTCCTCCTCAAGCATTTCAGTCTCCGTCAACTCAGTCCTGCCACGTCAACTCAGCCAGCCCCTGCTTCAATTCCAACCATAATCATACCAGAATTCAACTTCGCATCAGCTTCTTCTCAGTCTGCAGCAGCTACTTGCTGCCACGCTCTTTCCCCTCAATTACGCCGTCAAATAATTGAAGGTAAAGATATTAATCTCGTTGCCATTCTTATTGCATCATCAGAATTCATTGATCATAGAGTTGTAAAATCCTGTGATTCTCACCTTCTCAGAAATCTGCTCTGCCTACCCTCATCGCCGTTCAGAACTGGATCAGTATCTGTATTACATTGTAGAGTTATCTGTGAGATACGGGCGAATCATGTTTTTTGAATACCATAAAGCATTTTCAGCCAAAGCAGCAGCATTTCTCTCTACTGATGATTGGTCTTCCCCAGACAATGATCGCTTCCATCGTATTTTCAGTGGCCTTCGGGCCAGTGCATGCAGAGTCTGCGCCTCTACTGCTCACTCTACAGCTCTATGCCCAAAAACAGCAGTTTCCCATTCATCCTCCAAACCTCCAGCTACACCTCCCATATTCAGAGACCGCATAACGGCCCCAATTCATTCTCTTCTTCCCATAGCAGATCCCAGTCAAAAGATGTTTACGGTTGCCTCTGTCAAAGTGGTGAGTGAATACAGGTGAGTGCAGTGCAGAGAGAATATAAAACAGACAGACAATGATTTCCAGGTGCAAGGGTGTTTATTGATTTAATTAACAATGTCCAGAGCCTTATGGCAAACACCTGTAAATAATAATGTTGGAGTGATACAGCGGCGTGTATCACTCGGTATTTGTAATTCCCCGGGTTTGACCCGTAACCAAAAAGTCCAGTTTTACACACCAACACTAAACACAAAACACAAACACAGTTCTTAGTGATAGTGAATACGTGCAAGTGGTGTAATACAGTTCTCCATGAAATGCAGGGGTGAAAGTGATGTCCGGGTTTATGCTGGCTTTCGCTACAGCTCCGGATCGTGCAACTGGTAGTCTATTAAAAACAGATGACAGTTAACAAAACACTAACAAACAGAAGACAAAACTCACGGTTCACGAAACAGCACACAGACTCCTTGTAGGTTTTTAGCACTAATCATTTGCCAAGGAACAGATCACGTATGCTAAGTCCCCTATTTATATCCACGCTCATGACCCCTAGGTTAACGAGGGCATCCGCTCCTCCAATCCTCAGATGCCACACCGTTTACCGTCTGGGTCATTGAGTTTAGATACCATAGCTGCGCCCCTTTCCTAAATGACCAACTTCCACCTACCCTACGGAATAAATTGTCGTGGCATTTAGTTAAGGGTACTCTGTTCCCGTTACACAGTGCCCTCACAGGTCGAGAGGGAGATCTAACACCATGCACCATTCGATCTCTGTCACATTGCCCCATCAATTTCTCCAGATCCAAACAAATTTGCAATAACTTTAATAATAACTTTTGTACTTGCCCTCAATGCAAATTCCTCCACTCATGCAGCTACTGTGGGGACGCACACTCAAAATCTATTTGTCCAATCATCCCCAAATGACAAATCAAAACTATTGTTAGTTTCTACCCCCACCTGTGTCCCAGCTCTTGCCAGCGCACTCCAGCAGCATCCCGATAAACAATTCTGTCTTATCTTATTAATGGCATCCAGTACAGATTTTCTACAGGTTTATACATCATCCCATCTATCTCTCATTCATCAAAAAATCTCCGATCAGCTATTTTAGAGCCTCAAGTCATCTTGTCCTGAATCCAAGCCATAGTGGACAAAGGTTTCATGGTCAGCCCCTTCTCTGCTCCACACTTCCCTTCCTTTAGAATCAATCCCATTGGAATTGCCACCCAGAAAATCTCCGGAAAAAAGCGTTTAATTATCGACCTCTCAGCCCCAAGAGGCAGCTGTACAAGCAGTAACAATGTCCTAATTCCACAGGAGCAATTCCCCCTTCATTACATTACAGTTTAGATGCCATCAAATTCATAAAAAATAGCAGGTCATGGTGGCTGGCTCGCAAAAGCCAACATATCTGATGCATTCAAAGTTATGCCTATTCACCCCTCTCTTCGTCATCTCTTTGGAATCTGCTGGCAGGACAAATTCTACTTCGCCACTCAACTCTCCTTCGGCTGCCGCAGAAGCCCAAAGATTTTTAATTCTCTCTCTGAAGCGCTCTGCTGGATTCTTCTTAACTCATATCAGGTCCCCTTCCTGATCCATCTCCTTGATGATTTTCTCCGTATATACCCCCACCCCCCCACCCCAGACCCTCCAGCTCAAGCAATTTCCAGTCTTCCCACTTGAGTTTCTTGGAATCACTTTAGATACAGTTAAATTTGAAACCAGCCTTCCTTCTGATAAAATAGCCCAAAATAGTCATTTCAAGCAGCAAAATCAATCTCTAAGCACAACCTTCTATCTCTTCTGGGCCATTTCAATTATGCAATCCGTATTATTCCCCAAGGCAGGACTTTCATTTCTCGCCTTCTCACCCTTTAGTTGCAGCAGCTCACCTCTGGGGGCACTCCTGCTCTAGGAAACCAATTTTATTTTTCAGCGACAATCAATCTACTGTGCATATCATCAATAAAGGCAGATCCTCCTCTCGCCTTATCATGCAACTTCTTCGCTGTCTCATATGGATTTCAGTTTCCTACAACTTTATAATACAAGCTCATCATCTTCCAGGTATTTTCAATAATGCAGCTGATGCTTTATCTCGTTTACAGATCACCAAGTTTTGCAGACTGGTTCCTTCAGCAGCTCCAATCCCTCTTCAGGTTCCCCAGTTCCATCATCTCATATTAAATTAAACGCATCACCTCCAACCTACTCTCATCTGCAAGAGAATACATGTCATCAGCACTCTCCACATCTACCAGGTCCTCCTACACTATAGGTTGGTCGTCATTCTCTTCATTCTGTGCACAGAACTGAATATCCCCTACCCCATTCAATGAAAATTGGATTGTAGCATTCATCATCCATGCTCGAGACATTCTTCATCTTTCACCAGCATCCATAAAATCCTATATCTCAGGTATTCAATTTCATTATCACAGCTTGTCCATCCCCTCACCAACAATTCTCTCTAATCCAGCAGTGTGCCTCACACTCAGAGGAATTTCCAAGAGCCTTCCCCCATCATCTCCATCCAGACTATCTATATCTACAGACATTCTTTCCCAATTAATTTAAATTTTGCTCTCAGGATGTTTCAACCCATTTGACGACCTGATGATGGAAGCTATGTGCCTGTCAGCTTTCTTTGGATTTCTAAGAAGTGTAGAATTTACAGTACCATCACTATCCAGTTTCCCAGCCATAGGTATTCGTTCTTGTGACCTTTCAATAATTCCTGATAATCATTTTATTCTGTTCCTTCGCTCAAAGACTGACCAGCTTCGTCAAGGACAATGTATTCAATTATCCAAGATAAACTCCCATCTCGGCCCTTATGCTTCCTTGTCCAGATTCCTATCTGTCAAAAAAACCTTCAGTCCCCTAGATCCCCTGTTTATTGATTGTTCCCGTAATGTCATTACAAGACACTGGTTCGCAACTCACCTTTCTTCTCTCATCTCCAAAGCAGGTCTCTCTCCCCAGTTCTATATCTCCTATATTCGTTCTCTTCCTACAGACATCACAGCAGGTCACCAATCAATTGCTAGTATGCCCGGAGTGGGGGCACCCCTCCCACCAGGACCACTAGAGGTTTCCTCCTAACAAAGGGGGTTTTTCCTCTCCACTGAGCAGAGGGTCGCACATAGCCCGTCTTACTAACCTTCTCTCTCTTTGTCCTTGTGTGTCCTTATTCTCAAAACATTTTTGTTGCACATTGGCATGCTGTCTTTTGTTTGTCTTCACAAGTGCAGTCTTTGTGGGGAGCCGGTGGTCCATTCTTTTAGGGGATAGTGAGTCTCACTTCCCCGGCCTCAAGTCAGCCGCAGCTACTCATGCCTTTGTTAAAAAGGGGAGACCTCGCCACAGCGAGTCAGAGGGACCACCGGCCACACTCTTCTTTCGCAGCTCATGAGCTATTTCTTGTCTCAAACAGAGACTCTATTATTTCTCTCTCATTGTACCAGTAAGACCGCTGGTCATCTACAATTCTTAAAATACTAAAACAAACTCTGTCTTTCAGATACCCCTGCGGGCGCACTTCAGTGCCTGGCCTTGGAGGACTTGCCTCACCTCTTTGAGGGCTAGCTCTTTCCTTCCTTCTTTCCAGGTTATGAACCTTTCCGTCCTCTGAGGGAATGGCCCGGTCCACGAGGCCGCACCTCCAAGGATTCTCCGCAGTCAGAGGATTTCTATGTTTTCAGGGGGTCCCAGGGGCCCATAGGGCCGACCACCGCAGTTCGAGGTTCTTGCGGTATAAAGTCTGGACCCTGTCCTTTGCCCTGGCCCGCAGGCCACTAACAGTTCAAAACAAGCACTCCTGGCCGGCAGGCCATCATCACAAGCTCTCCTGGCCCGCAGGTCATCATCACTCCCTCGAGGCTAAGCCTCTAAATACTAACCCATATCTTCACGCAGCTCTAGCTCCCGCCCGTGAATTTAAATTTATTGACATATGTTTCTAAGTGTTCGAAGGCTAACTCTAATGAAGTTGAGAGTGTATGTTAGTAGTGGAGAATTGGAAAATAGCCAGCAGTACAAATCAGTAGCAACTGCTAGCCACAAAAGTGGCACAGTATGAAATCTGAACACCTGTTAATATTATAATGTGTAGTTTCATATATTCAGTTATCCAGAAGATTATGCCCCATTCAAATCTACATTCCAGTTGGTAGAAAGTTGTTATTGCTATAATCAACCAATTTCTTTTTAGAGTACCAGTATTATGTATATTTTTCAGTAATAAGAATAGTGCATTTAAACAGAAAGGTTACTAATGTGAATTTAAATCTGTCGAATAAGCGGTATTTATCCTTTTTTAATTAAAGGATGATTTGCTGATGTCAGCACCGTGCTAATCCACAAAAGTAGCTAATTGTGACTGCGCAAGTAGTTCAGGGGCAAAAGTTGAAATGACAATAGATATTCCATGTAGAGGTATAAGGTAGTGTTTTGTTTGACCTTGGTTCATGACATATTTGAATATCTTAAAATATTTAGAGACCTAGTTTCATAGATCCATCTGGGAAAATCTGTTCAGCTCAAAGGTTCTAAATCCACTCAGTCTAGCTTTAACTATATAATTTAAAAGCCTGGTTTTATGAACATCAAGAGAAAATGTAGAAGACATGTTTATGTACTTTACTTCCTTCTCAATTTAGCCCACAGAAAAGTCAAGGGAATTTGTTATAAATAATAATAAGATTTATGAAACTAGCACTAGAAATCTGACTTGCAATGCTGCTTATTAACTATCACAAATCAAGCTAAATAAACATGTTAAGTATAATAGCCTTATTTAACTGTGCCATTCTCTGACTATGCCTGATCTCTCTCTGTTTCTAAAAGTTGCCTTCTCAAGCAGGATTCAGACACCCTGTTTACTTGCCTAGACTATTGTTTTGATTAATGTGAACCACCATTGTAAGCACTTCTCCAAAATACAAAATATGTATTTAGTCCAGCTCAGCATTATAAAACTGGAGACTGAATACTGGTCCTTATTTTCCATAAAATGAATGTCCATATTTTTGTCTTTAAGTACATTAACCAGCCCATGCTGTATTTTTTATTTGTTTGTGTTTTTTTTCAATCTTTGCTTTTTTCTATTTCATTTAGCTGTTCCTCATCTTCTGTTATCTGTCTACTCTTGCTGGTGCACTTGTTTTATTTATTTATTTTTTTCGGATGGAGTGCTATTTTCACTCAGAAAGTTGGTGTTGTACCAGTTATGTGGAGTTTCATCCCCAAATATATTAAAGGAAATAGGTCAAATGCCACTCAATTTTGGCTGTGGTTTTGTAAATAATAACAAATAAAATGGCAGTTTGTCATGGAATTTATAACATAGTGGTGCGTAGTGATTTATTCAGTGTGAAGCGGCTCATTAGTATGCAAGCCGTGCTATACGCTATATATACGCACGGTCATGTGATGCTGTTTAACCAATCAGAGGTTGTTATTTTTCCAAGCCGTGTTATAAATATATATACAGGTAGTGGACAAAAAAATGGAAACACCAATGTAAAGTCACTTAATAAGGCGTTGGGCCACTATGGTATCCCGCTCTGTGGAGATCTCGGAGGACCGTTTTTGATTAAACTGGCTGCTCGCGCCCCAGGTTGAAATTTGCAGTCAATTGATCTGCAGTTGCTCACCTGTTTTGCCTTGCACTTCGAATTAATGCACGGATATCACAATCCTGCAGTATGCGCTTCCGCCCACTGTTGCCCTTTGCTGATGATGTCTTTCCCTTGGAGTTCCATAGTGGAAATTGTTTAAGCAACTAATGTATGGCAAAGAAAATATTATAGGAAGGTGTTTCTTATGCGTTTCACTTAAAACCGGACATTAGGGCATCCGGGTTTGTTAATTCCTGCCACCCGGACACAGATGTCAATTCCCAGACTGTCTTGTCAAACCCGGACAGGTGGCAACCCTAACTCAGGGAGACGGTGTTGAATTCTCAAAATGCTCTGCAACCCCTGTAAACAACAACACACATTCTCCCCACTCATTCACTCACTCCTCATTCCTATGCTAAAGGCCTGACCCGTTCCTCTTACAATACATGTAACATATATAAAAGACAGATGAGACAAACTGAACAGACAACAAGTCCTGCAACAAAGCAATTGTCTTGGTCGTTACAATATATTTTTTAATTTGAATAAAAAGTAAAAATATATGAAAATATTACAACCTTTATGTACAAAAATCTTCACTAATATACAATTGAACAAGAACTGTTGAATATTTATTTTCATTTCATACAGTATTAAATGGCAGTGTTTATATGACAGTGAAAAATAAATAAATACATATCAAGTGTAACGGGGTAGGGAGTGGGTGAAAATCATCCCTGCAAAACACACGTGAAATTTTGTGTTTAAAGAAATTTGTTAACTGTTATTTATCACCTACACCTGGCTGTTATTGTAAATTATAGCCAGGTGCAGAGTATAACAAGAGAGCAGTTAGTCTCTTCAGGGTCTCTGCTGTGTAAAGAGTCCTGACTGTGTGTCGAATGAAGAAAAGGTACTGTGTGTTCTTTTCGAAACAAAAAGTGTTTAATTGTAAACCTGTGTGGTTTTTGGTTGTTTTAACAGGTAAACAGCTTTGCTGTCCTGTTTTATAGTTAGGGTGTTCCTGACAGTGTTTAGTAAGTGCTCCGAATGGAGTTAGGAGTTTGTTTTCATTTATTTAAATATTTATATTAACCACTTCAAGACCATGACGTACGTCAAATGAAAACCCACTTACAGTACCATGCTGTACATGCGTACGTCAAGTTTCCCATTCTGTTCTATGATCGGTTTCTCAGTCTAGCGTTTCAGGTTTCATTCTCTAAGGCAGTACTAGTACTGTGGAATGTGCATTGAAAGTCGGGGGAGGGTCAGGTGACATTTGTATCCAATTGCGTGTCATGTAGCGATTCCAATCTACCTGTGGGCGTTTAGAAGACTGAGATATATTGCGGGAAGCCATTCAACTTTTACAAGTATATATATATATATATATATATATATATATATATATATATATATATATATATATATATAGTGTTTTAAATTATTATTTTTTGTTTTATTATTAGTTTTACTTGTTTAGTTGTAGTTTATGTAGTTTTTAGCGAAAGCTAAACATGGCAACGTACCATGGTTTTTCTATAATGAGCAACGGGAGTGAAGTTGGTTTGGAAGATTTTAGATAGCAGCGATGATGATGAAAAGGATGTGGAGCCAAGAACAATACAAACTGTACAAACAAAAGAGCATGCAACTACTTTACAGGTAGGCCACAGAAACAAAACGCTGCACTGGGTACAGGCAATAAAGCAGGCGTCTGCGGCTGCCAGATCCATCACAATGCCTGCACAAAGTAACTGTGTACACGCATTTGTGACTATCCCACCAACACAAGGGAAGCAGAGAACGCAAAAAAGGTGCAGGGTCTGCTAAGAAAATGAAAACAAAAGATGTGCAGTGGTTGCGAAGGCAACCGCAGGTTCTGTTGTATTGAACATTTCAATAAATGGCACAGAGCAAGTCGATAATGGCACAAGTTTTGATGTTGTTTGATTTTTATTTTATATTTGATTTTACTGTTTACTGATTATTATTGTTATTAGTGTTATTAGCAGCGTTTTTGTTTTCATTATTAAAAAAAAACGTGTTTTTATCTCTATATTGAACATGGGTATGAAGTACACAGGAGCATAAAGGGTTAATGAAAAACACAGTTTAGATCATTTATTTGTGTTTTATTCATCATATGTTAACATTTTATAGCAATTACAGGTTTGAAAACATTATTATTATTATTTTCAAAATCTTTTTTTACAATCATTTTTACATCTGGAGTTGAAGTGGTTAATGTATTTATTAATTTATGTTTTACTTTTACCAAATATATAGGCTATCCTTCAGCATAGCTAATTCTCAGAAATTAATGTTCCTTTTTGTCCAGTGGGGACCACAAATAGCGTTACTCTCATCAACCAGTATCGAGAGGAAACCGTACTTCCTAGCGCCAATAGGGACCACAATGAGTGTTACACTAACAGGAAGCCAAACATTTTCAGAGCTCAAGATCAGAATCTCAGAATGAGGATGACGAAGGTGAATGATGACTCGAAAAATCTCGATAATTCTCAGCTGGCTGGCTTCACCTTTTTTTTTATTATTATTATTATTATTATTATTATTATTATTATTATTATTATTATTAGGCTTCCAAGCCAAAGGCTGGGGAAGCCTATTGTTTCTGTAAGGATTATTATTATTATTATTATTATTATTATTATTCTTTCTGCCGAAACCTCATCGCAGAAACAAAAAATCGGGTTTGTAGGTAGGTGGCTATGTGCTGATAACAGGTTAGGCGTCCAATCTTGCGCAAGTCACATGGTTTGGCAGCCATATTGGATTTTGCGAAATTTTTTAAAACGCCTATGCTTCGGAAACTGCTTACTCTAGAGTTCTGAAAATTGCTATACATGTTGAGGGATAGTCCTTGATTAACTGTTGTTAATATGAAGCTGACTGGTTATGTGGTTTGGCAACCACATCGATTAATGTCATAAAAATGTCAAATTCTCAAAATTCAAACATCTTCTTCTCTGAAACCGCTTATCCGATTGAAACAAAAATTGGAATAAAACATCTCAGTATGGTCCTCTATTCCGCTTGTTCAAAGGAAGTTGCTACTGTGAAAATCGTGGCGTCCACGCTGCATGACATCATCAACACACGCAACTGGCTATAAAACTGCCTATGCTGCACCAAAATGCACGAAATTTCACACAGATGTAGAGGACTATGGGATGTTGTGCCATGGTCAATATGGCAGCCATTGGTCACATGGTGTGGCAGCCATCTTAGATTTAATGAAAATTTGCCCAATTTGCAAAAAATGCTGTTATCATGAACGGTAAATAGTACAGCCGTGAAAAAATGTCTACATAGTGCGATAACCAATGCACATAAAATTTACGATGACTGCTTGGAAGCCGTAAAGTTGCTCGCAACTCTAGTTATTATTATTATTATTATTATTTATTTATTTATTTTTTTTCCTGCCAAAACATGCTCAAAAACTCACGAAATTCGGTACACTGGTAGATGCCTATGGATGATAGTCGGTGATATTCAGCAAATTTGCGCAAGTCACATGGTTCGGCAGCCATATTGGATTTTGCGGAATTTGTTAAAACGCCTATGTATCGGAAACCGCTTACTGCAGAGTTCTGAAAATTGCTATACATGTTGAGGGATAGTCCATGATTATGAAGCTGATTGGTTCTGTGGTTTGGCAACCACATTGATTAATGACATAAAATTACCATAAAAATATAAAATCATCAAAATTCAAACATCTTCTTCTCTGAAACCACTTATCCGATTGAAACAAAAATTGGAATAAAACATCTCAGTATGGTCATCTGTTACGCTTGTTCAAGGGAAGTTGCTACTGTGAAAATCATGGCGTCCATGCTGTATGACATCATCAACATACGCAACTGACTATAAAACTGCATATAACTTCTTATCGGCTGCACCAAAACGCACAACATTTGACACGGATGTTGAGGACTATGTGATGTTGTGTCGTGGTCAATATGGCGGCCTTTGGTCACATGGTGTGGCAGCCATCTTGGATTTAATGAAAAGTTTGGACAATATTCAAAAGTCTTGTTCTCATGAACGGTAAATAGTACAGTTGTGAAAAATTTTGTACATAGTGTGCTCATGTCCACGGTTGATTCTACTTAAGGAAAAATGGATTGGTCACATGGTGTGGCAGCTATGTTGGATTTTGCGTAACACGCTTAAACAACAACTTCTCATGAGCCCTTTGACCGATTGATGTGAATCTTGGTTAAAAAATTAGTCAGGAAAGTTCCTACAACAAACATTATCTTTGTACTGTCCTCTAAAAAAAACGTAGTCAGGGAAAGTTCCTACATCAACAAACATGACCGCCATGAGCCAATCAATATGGGTGACATGCCAGTTTCACCAATTTTTTAATTGTTTACCCTGAAATGACACATTCCCACCACTAGGGGCAGCTGTTAACATGGAAACGTGGACCTGTACAGTCTTGGAAAAATATTTTTTATCAAAAAACAGCCATTTTTCCCTTTGTTTTTTTTTGTATGTGTTTCTAGTATAAACCTACCGGTGTCTAAAATTCAAAGCCGATCAGTTTCACTAACTGGTGTAACTTAAACCACAGTAAATACACAGGAAAATGCGCCTGATATTTTACACACAAGTGAATGGGTAGTATAAAAAAATACACATATTGTAAACTAAGAAAACATTTTTTATCGAAGAACTGTTACAGCTGCATCAACGCTGGGAAAAAAAAACAGCAACACGCACACTTTGACAAATGTGGAACAAGGGGTGAAAATACTGGCGGTGGGCAGGAGATGCAGTACTGGAGTGTCCTGTTGAGAGTGCCTTTTAAACCTGTTTTACTGTGAAAAAAAATACTTTTAAACAATGGCGTCTAAAATATACTGCGCGTGTAAAATAATGGCCATCTCCCGAGTTAGTTAATTGTTTAAATTATTGCTAATCAGTTTATCAAGAAATGGTCATTCCCAGATATAAAAACCTCCATATGCGCATCCAGTTAGGTGCTGGGGTGTTCAGATTTGGGAAATAAACGATCATAAACAGTGGAAAATGAACCAAAAAAACTTTTTGCACGTAGAAATAAATTAAAAGAAAATTCCTGACAACACAACTTTAAAATAAGGAACTGTCAAAAAGCTTTAAGCTGCCCAGCCTTTTTAGACCTTAAAATGACCTGTGGTTTTATTGTGTTCGTGATTTGTTTTGTTTATATTTTGTTTTTTCTTGCTTTTGTGAGGATAAAGTGTTTGTTTAACCTTTTGGAGTATTTTATTATCTAAAAAAGTAACTATTGACAAAAGTAACAGAATTGACAGGACATCTTTTTTTGCCTTTCACAATAATGCCTCTTTGTTTTTTTTGCATTTATGTGTTTTACTAGTAACCGCTAAACCTACCCAAGACCACAATGTGTTGACAATTTAATTGGAAAATTCAAAGTCTTATCATTGAGATAAATTATAATAACAGTACACAACAGCGGTTTGTTTGAAAAACTTTGATGAACATATTTGTTTTATTAAATAGCTACCATGAATATAATTTTCTGGCAGAGTGTTAATATATGGCAGATGTCAGTTTTTAATCGTTCTACCGTTTATTTTAATTATATTAAGGTTTGTATTTATAGGGCTGTGTTTTTTTCACATTTTGATAAAATTTTTCTGATTCAATATTATCTACAAAGAATGATGGAATTCAAGTGAATGGGTTTTATACTGTACTGACAAAAATACTTACTGATATGGCGTCTGTTTTTTTTGATAACTAAATACATTCATAGTTATAATTAAGACTAAAACAATGATCAAGAGATGATTTATCGGTTATGTACTATTATTGAGTTTTTTGAAAAATATAGCGAACAAGGGGTGGGGGCGGTGCTGGAGATGCAGTACTGAGTGTCCTGTTGATATGCAGTGCCTTTTAAACCTGTTTTTACTGTGAAAAAAAATACTTTTAAACATATTTATGTTTTTAAAATATAACCTTTAAAATGTAATTAAATAAATAAATTGGACCAACAACCACGTCATGACCTTAAATCAACACTGAGATGCGCTGAATAAATGGACCGCAAAAGGGTTTTTTCCAAGGTGTGCAATATAACTGGGCTACTATTGATGTGCAATAATTACTATTTATGTGACAAACTATAATCAGTTTATCAAAAACTGTGCAATATGATGTTTTTGATTCAGCCAGATATAATGTTTGTTGGGCCAGATGGTTAACTATTGAGTGCTCTAATATAACAATTTGGATGTGATTTATTGATTGAAATAATTTGTTCTGTATTTGGTGAGCCAACTGTCCAAAAAGTTTTATAATTCCATTGGAGAATGAGATTTTTCCTTTAAATATTGTTGCCTTTTTTTTTACTTTAAATGCTATGTAGTGTGTTTTTATAAGTGTTTTGTACTCATTTTGAATATAATCAGTTATTTAACGTGGGACACAAAAGGCACCCTATGTCCTAGTTTATTATGTTTTGCTGACAATTCCATTTTATGGTGAATTGTGTATTTGCTGATAGTCAATCGTTACACTATTATCACTTTCTATTGCTTTAAAAAAAATGCACATTAAATGATGTGCCATTAAAATATACAAAAACCAATACATGCTGTAGACTTTATTTTACATTGCAAAATTAAAAATAGGGCACCACACGCTCACACACACACACGCACACGCACACACACACACATACTCAAACAAAGAGCGATCTAGAATTTAGAAGAATGTTAGCCTCTTATATGCATTATTTTCAAAGTCTATATGACTGCATACTATTTAGAATTTTGTGTGCATCCAAATAAAATTTAAATTGCCTACTAACCAATAATTTCAATATGTGTGCCAAAATTGACACAGTTATCACAGTTGTGATGACACTTCATTTATAATAACCAAGCTGCTAAAATTTCACGATAACTGCTTGGAAGCCTTAAAGTTGCTTGCAACTCTAGTTATTATTATTATTTATTTCTTAGTAGTCGCCCTTACCCAGGGCGACTTACAGTTGTATACAAAAAATACATATCAAGAATTACAGTACAATTAAGAGCAAGATACAAAATACAATGACTTCAGTCCTAATAAGAGCAAATACAAAACACAGTACGATTTGATATCGAGGCAGTTTAAGAGCAGATAACAGTGTTGATAGTTACATCAGTGTTAGATACGAGTGCGAGAGAAATACAAAATACTACAGATTGGGTTAAGTGCAGGATTAAATACAGTAAAATAGGGAGCAGATGAGTGCAAGTTAAAGTGTATTAAGGCAGAGTGCTACTGTATATTGTCCAGAAGGGAAGAATTTTACAGGTGTAGTCTGAAGAAGTGTGTCTTGAGGAGGCGCCGGAAGGTGGTTAGGGACTGGGCAGTCCTGACATCCATAGGAAGGTCGTTCCACCACTACGGGGCAAGGGTGGAGAAGTAGCGGGCACTGGAGGCAGGGAAGCGTAGAGGAGGTACAGCCAGTCTTGCTTGCAAACTGAAGTTTGTAGGTTCAAATCCCACATTTACCAGACCTTTTTATTTATATAAAGATTTTTTTGCAGGCAAATGTTCCATTTCAAGGAATCGACATAGACTCCTGCCTTTTAGAATCTGTGTGCGTTTCCTCGACACCTCAGACTTAGTTGCTTTTAGTGTGCCATTTTTCCCCCTGGTGAATAACTTCTTTGCAAATTTGAATGGGTCTTTATACGTTTCCATAGGCGCTCAGCTGTGTGCAATGTTGCAAGCTTACCTTTTATGACCCTTTGTAACAGATTGAGTGCCTCCTTGTGACTTTGTTCTGTTTGCCTCCATTGCTTCCTCAGCTGCCTCCTTTCTCTAACTAAGCACCTAATCTCCTGCTGCCGTCTAGACTTTACAGGAATAGTTTGTACTTTCTCCTGTCTTTTTTCAACTCCAAACCTCTCGCTTCCATATGTGTAGATGGTATCCCCAAATTTAACCGGCTTCTTTTTGACTGTTCCAACTAGCATTTCCAACGCAAAACAGAGATCCATGTTGTGTGTCCCACGCAGTTTTCTCACAAGCTCTAGGCCATTTAACTCCAGGCTTGTGCCCGTTGAGGTTCTTTTCTCTTACGCTGGTTCATCTGACCGGGTTCACAAGGATAGTTGTGTTTATGCAAGTCCTCCTCTCATCTGTGACAGGGGTGCTGATATCCTGCAACCTGTGGTTTGCTTCCTGTTACTGGATTTCATTTGACTGACTTGACTGACTTCGTAAAAAGTACTGATCAATGCGAGGCTCTTGTCCCTTCTCCCTCAAGCATTTCATTCTCCCTTGATGAATCTTCAAACTCCTTACCATTGTCACTTTGCTCCAGCCGCAGACACAAACCTGAGCTCCATGTCTTTGCTAACTGCAGATTTTGAGCTAGTCCTTTGCAAAGTATTTTCCATTCTCATTAATGACTTTCCTAAGTCACTAACCATGTTGTCGAACCTTGAGTCATCTTCCACCCCCACTCTCACAGACTCTAGGGGTATTTTTCTCTTTCATTTCTTAGAAGCCTTGGGCAGGTGTCTCCAGCATTCTGTTCCATTTGAAAACACAGAACTGGATACTGCCAGCTAGGGTGGCAAACCCCTGCCAGCCCCAATGGGGTCTATTTCCTCCTGTCAGCTGTCTCTCCAGGCTGTCACAAGGTCTTTCCCTCGTCGTCAGCTGCACTATTCACAGCAGTCACTGGACGTATCCAGATCCTCATGATTTCCATTACATGAGAGTAGGTGTTAAAATGTATAGGTTCCCTGAAAGAAAAGACGACCAACAACCAATACTTTTGGGATATGCCTGCCACAGGTCAAGTATTTACTGAGCATTTTATGTCAGAGCTGCCGATAGGCCCCTCAGGGGAGTGACGGCCTCTGTCCTGTCTACCGAGGGATTAAGTAGTCACTCCACGGAGATCACTTTCTCTTTTGTATTGAACCCATGAATCTGAGTGATGCGACCTTGCAAGGTTTGTTGGTCGTCTTCTCTTTCAGGAAACCAGGGTTACATCCGTAACCTAACGTTCCCTTTCAATTCGAAGACAACCAACAGCCAATGCTTTTGGGAACCTGTGAACTCAGCGAGCCTCCTGTGCAGGGCAGATTGTGCAGAACTTAGACATGTTATCGACGTCCCTTGGCGAAGCACCAAGAAACGGAGCGTCTAAGCACTGAGGGAACCGAAGCACTGAGGCTCTAAGGCACTGAGGTCACCAAAGCACGGATCGTCCATGCACTGAGGGTGCTGAAGCACTGAGGCACAGTGGGTGCTGAAGCACAGAGGCTCTGAGGCACTGAGGGCATTGAGGGCAAGGATGCAGGGGGTGTCTGAGCAGAAGGCGCAGAAGCACCGAGGCACCAAGGCTCTGGGGCACCGAGGGCGCTGAAACACAGAGGCTCTGAGGTACCGAGGCACTTGGATGGAGCTTGGGTGTTCAGCACCTTAGATTTGAAAATTGAATATCGGCAGGTGACCATGCATCCTGGCAGTATAGAAAAAAACAGCTTTAACAACCCCTTTAGGCCAATTCAGAATGATGTCCTTTGGATTTAAATATGCAGCAGCCACCTTTTAGAGGCTTATGGGAGATCGTACTGGGGGAACTGAAAGGCAGAATATGCTTTGTTTACATCGATGATGTCATTGTCTATTCGAAGTCTCCCAAACAACATCTCCAGGATCTTGATGCAATGTTTCGCAAACTTCAAAGAGCTAATCTCACTCTTAATCTGGAAAGATTTCAGATTTTCCAAAGGACACTTTGCTTTCTTGGGTCATGTTGTCAGCCGAAGGGGTGGCTACAAATCCTGAAAAGGTCAAGGCTATAATGGACTTCTCTATACCCAACAATGTAAAAGAAGTACAGCATTTTTTAGGCAAGTCTGGATGGTATCACAAGTTTATTTATAACTTTGCTGAGCTGTCTGCCCTCTTAAACCATCTCAAACAGAAGAGTGTTACCTGGAGTTGGAGGCCAGAATGTCAAGTTGCCTTTGATGGCTTAACCCTTTGCAGTCAATTTATTAAGTGCGCGTCAGGTCCAATTTATTTTCACACGCGCAGTTAATTTTAGACGCGCTGTTTAAAAGGATTTTTTTTCCACAAACGGGTTTAAAAGGCCCTGCATATCAACAAAGCACTCACTAGGCACCTCCAGCCCCGCCCCACCCTTTCGTTCGCTATAGCTTTCACATATGCTAAGAAATAAATAATAATAATAATAATAATAATAGTCGTACATACCGATCAATCATCTCCTAATCACTCGTTTTATCACCAAATGCCTCAATAATGCGATCCAAGTCATTATTTTATTACTATAACATCTGAAAAAAGCTCTGCAAATGTCTGTGATATTCTCTGAGCGCTGATGCAGTCACAGCCAGCTTGTTTCCTTATGGCCTTCATTATCAGATGCCAGGGGCAAGTATGACTACTCATGAGATACGTCCTTTTTTTTTTTTTTCCCGGCTTCTCTCGGCTCCTGTCGCTCCCACTCGGCCATTGAATGGTTTTCTCGGCTTTTTCCGGAGAAAAAACGACTAGAAACCCGTTTTTTCCATCTTTTTTATGATGTCGGACAGGGTTCGACATTGGACCGGATAGGAATAATTGCAATGTCGGACCAGGTCGGACCAGGTCCGACACAGGACTGCAAAGGGTTAAAGCAAGCACTTTCATCTGCTCCAGTATTGAACCATCCTAATTACCAGCTGCCCTTCAGAGTTTACACTAATGCCAGCAATGTTGGTTTAGGAGCTGTGCTAAAGCATGACTCAGAGGGTGGGATTGCATATGACTCATGTTTACTTAATCCTGCAGAAAATAATTATTGGCGGTTGTCTGGGTTGTTGAAAAATGGCATCCATACTTAGAGGTGAAACCTTTTCAAAGTTGTGACTGACCACTCTACATTAGTTTGGGCTTTTAATTCTCCCAAGCCAAATTCCAGACTTATTCATTGGACTCTTCATCTCCAGGAGTTTGAGTTGACGGTGATTTATAGAAAAGGCAAATTAAACTCTGTGCCTGATGAGCTGTCTCGAGCCCCCCCCAGGAGTGGCAGCTGTGTGTGTCTCTAAGAAACAGCAGGAGGAGGGATTGCCCTTACCTGTAGCTTGGGATGAAATCAGTAAAGAGCAGGATCAAGACCCACAAACACAAGAACTCCTACAGAAGGTCTCTTCGAGTGGCAGTCACCCAGATCAAATTTATTTTGTAGTAGAACAAGGTATCCTGTATAGACACATTCCTGGGGGCAAGGATGGAGGAGAAAAATACCAACTCTTTGTCCCAGAGAAAATGAGGCCCATCTTCTTGAAGTATTACCATGATAGTCCATTTAGTGGGCATCTTGGATGGCTGAAGACGCTTCTAAGACTCCTTGAAGTGGCATACTAGCCCCAAGTGCATAATGAAGTGTGGGAATATACACAGAACTGCATTACCTGTCAGAAACACAGACCCAATTGCCAAAAGCCAGCAGGATTACTGCAGTCCACTCCACTCATCGAGCCAGGTGAAATGTGGAGACTCAATATTATGGGTCCTTTTCCCAGAAGCAAACAGCAAAATCAGTATCTGCTTGTTGTGGTTGACAATTTTACCAAGTGGGTAGAGTTATATGCCATGAGAGAAGCTAAACCTCCCAAAATTGTTGCAGTCCTGATAAATGATCCCTTTACCAGATGTGGAACGCCTAAATATTTAGTTTCAGACAGGGGTCCACAATTCACTACCATGCTTATCAAGCAAATTTGCAGTCAGTGGGGGGTGACACAAAAGTTAACTACCAGCTACCACCCCCAAACCAATAATAAACCAGTAACATAGTTACACAAATTAATAAATAAATAACCGGTTGCTTGCCAAAGTATATATGTATATATGGAAAGATTCATTGTTAAATCTGTACCTAAGTTAAAAGCAATATTCTTTTTGTCCACCAGGTGGCCAGTGCCCCTGGGTTTGTGCCTGAGAAACCCTTTTAAAATCAGGTGTGCTCTCAAACAAAGGAGAAGGTAGTTTCAGGGGAGAATTCAAGCCTCTGTTCAATTCAGTGATTTTTCTTATCCCAGGGTCCAGAAAAAAAAGTTTTTTATATTTTTTTTTATTTGAGAAGGTTTTTTTGAGGATTTGTGTTTTTTTTTTTTTTTTTACTTTCCTGCAAGAACCGGATGTTATTTTCTTCTGTATTTTTTTTTTATTATTATTATTATTATTATCTGTGCAGGATAGAAGCATGGACTGGTAAGATCTTTCCATATTTCTCTTTTTTGGATGTTTTTTTTTTATTCCCTGTGGCACCACCTTATTGTACTTCTTGCCTCTGGAATTCTGGAAAAACCTGGACTGAATACAATATACACTGGGACTTTCTAAAAATTGAATAACTCAAATGTTCTTCTTTTCTTTGTATTTTTTTTTCTTTCCTGATTGAAAAGCTCATGTTTCTGATTGGAATTAATTGTGTATGGTTCTTTACTATTTTTTTTCTTATGTAATACAATTATTAATCTGCACAGTTGCATTTGTGAATAGTTCTATCCCAACCTACTGGCATTCCCCATGCGGTCCTCTCGCCAAGATAAGCACCAACTAAGACATAGCTTATTTTAATGTGAACTAATGTGATTCTCTGCATCATTTGGCTTTCCATACCTCTGTAGCACGATTTGGAGAACATATGCCTGATGATTTTGCCTCATTATCATGGCGCCCCAATGCAACAGGGCTATGCGTATGTTTTGTATTCCTTTCAGCCCATGGAGGTCCTACATCCTATTGACAGTACTATGACAGGCCCTTTTTTTATCCAACCTGTGAATATGGGTACATTTTCTTTTATTAAAATAATATACAATATAATGGGTTAGAGTTGTGACCAAGGCTTCTTCTGCACTGCCAAACATCTTCCATTGAATCCATATGATTGCCAACTAGACTCCATTAATTAGCTTCACTATAATCTATTTATTTTTAATTTGGCTATGTTTAATGATGTTTAATAAAAGCTTCATTTATACAGCAGCACTATTTAGATATGCACAGTTTAGGTAAAATGAATAGGCCCACTGTGTGGGTATGTTTCTGATTAGATTTTGCATAATTTAAAACAGTTCTGAATACACATTTGAAGCCAAAAAAATAAACATATGCTGATATAAAATACTGTTGGAAATCATAATTCTATATAAACAAAACCTCATTGTTATGATTGCGCTTCATTGATACTGTGTGGGTGGAAATCGTTTTTTTAAACTTGTTTTGATTTAGAACTTGCACATCCTATTGATTTTTAATATAAAGCATGGGTGGGATTGTGAGTCAAAAGAATGCTGTTCCCTCTGTTTATTATCCCATGATCTTAATCACCATCTATTACTGCTTCTGCATGGCTATTTGGCACTTCAATAAACTTGTCAGCATATGAGTCCAACTTTAAAAAAAAAAAAAAAAAAGGCTGCTATTTTGTGCACCGGTTATTTCTTCCTCCCTGAAAATGAATTTTGTAAATGTGATGAAAATATGTAACAAACTCACTAATTCATATGTTGGTGACTTTATTAAACATGCCAAACAGAGCAGAAACAGTTACTAATGGGGATTAAACACACACATACTGAGTTAATATGTTACAAAATATATATATTATTACAATTCAGAGATTATACATTTGTCTTTGAACACTGAAATAGATTTGGTTCTCATTCGACATGATACATGTACACATCAACTCACCCATTTGTTGAGTCATTCAGGTAGCCATTTTGGGGTCAAGTGGAAAGTTATTGGATGGATGGACAGTGTGTGTTTATATTCTCTTTTTTATTTTTTATTTATTTTTTTTTATTTGGGGCACAGGGTCCAGGTTTGTTATAGCCGAAGGTTTGTGATAAGGTTTGTGATAAGGGCGAGGGTGTATTGTACTATGTGATTGTTTGGTTCTAGTTTTGCACCATTAGGGCAGGGTCGAGCCTGGCTCAGCTAGGTGTGTCCATTCCTCTTTTGTATTTGGAACCAGAAAAATGACAAATATTATATATATATATATATAATTAATGTTGCTTATAGTGTATACTTACACTACTTGATTTTGTTCTTTTACCCAGGTTGACAATGAGAATGAAATTGGGGATCATGGAGAAGATGAAGTGGGAAATCTTGCCACACCATCTTTCACAAAACCCACCAAGACGACAGAAAGACCATCAAAGTGCTAAAAGAAAGAGACATGATGATGAAGAAAACACTGGCTTGCATGGAAGAAGCAGTTTCACATGTAGTTAAACCAACTAATGAGGATGATGATGACATATACGGGAAACATGTGGCTTCAGAGATGAGGACAATATCAAACCCTCAAGCCAAGAGACTGGCTAAGTTTCAAATACAGAAAATACTTTTTGAAGCTCAGTCTGCTATCCTGGCCTCACCTGTCACACTGGCATCAACATACACTCAATCTGTACTCCCGCATCACAGCCACTATAATTTATTCCAACCTATTCCAAGTCAACACTCATGCTTCTCAGACAATTCCTCAAATCACTATTACTTCAGTTCAAGTCCCAGCCAAATCATTATAAGTTCCCCATATGAAATCACACATGCTACACATCAAAGTCCTTCATTACGCACAACTCCCTCTGCAACACCAACATATGAGCATCACTCATCCAGTAATAAACCAAAGTTCGACCCCTTGTCCATCACTCCAGATCGAGGATGAAGTGCATGTTATACTTTAGGACACTATTTTGAAGGACCAAAAAAAAGTACATGGGTCCAAATACTTTAGAGTTTAAATGTTGCCTGTTTTTTTTGCTCTGAGGGGGGAAAAGTTTTATATATATACACACACACATACACACACATATTCACACAGACACAGTGTGTATATCTATATATCTATATCTATCTATATATATATATATATATATATATATATATATATATATATATATATACACACACACACTATATGTATATACATGTATATAGAGAGTGAGATCACATGTTTACATTGACCTCAATAAATAAATAAAAAAGCACCAATTTATTTTCATAATTCTGTAATTACCAGTAATTACAGCTGTATTTGTTTTTGTATATTTGCCTTCTGGTTTTGCTTTTTAAGAACATCTGTAATTGCACTGCATGGTTCTGGAACAATATTTCCAATGCTGTGGGCTGGTACTCTGTAGATGTACTGAAACCCTTTATATGTTTCTCCTAAGGGGGGGGGGGGGTTTAATCTACCAAGTCTATTATAATTTGTATATATAAAGAAAAAAAACATGGAGTGTACAGGAAAGCTTTCATCACTTTGCTTTTGTGACATGAATAGCAGCAGATGATGTAACATTTCAAATAAATACTAGCATATAATATTGGACAGGGAACACATTCAGAACTAATGCTAGAAAAAAGTATGCACGCCGTACTGCATTCAAAGGTTTACCACATGAAACACTATTTCTTTATGAAGTACCAATACATGGATTTCAGTTCTTAAAAACGCATGACTTGAGTACCATTGCATAGTCCAATAAACAAATAGCTGAAATTATGTACACTAACTGATTTTATAATGTCATGTTGCAGTAAATGTATTACCTGTAGCCAGAAACCGCAGTATCAGAGCCAATCTTTCTCCTGCAGGTATGGCATTTCGCATTGTAGTATTATTTTGGGTTATTTGTGGTCCTATAGTCCTCAGCAGCTCCTCAAAAGTATCTGGATCCACACAGACAAAATTGCGAAAACTTATGTTTAAAAGATTATGATATGCTCCTCTCTCTTCGCGATTTAGGATCTACTCCCTTGTCACACGTGCTGCTGTCTGCGCTCCTCTTTCTTTTATGCAGTTTTAATGCAATTTTAAGTGCAGCACCACTCAGTGCAATAAAGCTTTCATCCATTTTGAAGCGTCATGAATGACCACGTGCTGTCAGAAAAAGTTTCCCGACAATGTTTCCTGATAATGTTTCCTTGACAATTTTTGAAGAAACATGTTTCCTTGTGTATGCTGGGCTTAAGGCACAGCATCAACTAACAAAACTAACGACTGGGGATAAAGATAAATAACTGTTTTTGTCAATTTATATAGTGTCACTGTAGCAGTACATAATGGAACACAGTTATCATATATTATGTTATTTGTTATATATTGAATAAAAAAATCATTTAATACAATCAAGTAAATTCTCTTCTAAGGACTACAGATACAAATGATAAAAAGGGACAGTTTTTGGCACTGTTTTGATGGGGGAAAAATACAATTTTGGAGTGACAGTGTGTAAAATGGAGAAAAGAAATTCTAGAAGGAGGGGCTCATAAAATAGTATATCCAACATCTACATGAAGTTGAATTTATATTGAGAATTCAGTCCACTTCTTGAAAGTCATCATTTATTCTTATCATGAAGCACTGTGTCCTATTTTCCTGCTAAGACATCACTATCTCCATACTGAGAACCTTAAAGTGGAATATGTCCTATTTAAAGTAATTGTAGCTAACAATCCATAAATCCTAGCCATTTTGAACCTCCATTTGCAACAAAGGTCTTACATGTTATAGCAAACATCTATTTTCATTTTAAAACATGATAGCTGGTACTCAATTAGGTTAAAACTCAAATCTTCCCTTGTGGACAATACAGCACTCTGCCTTTAATGCACTTTAACTTGCACTTATCTGCTCCCTATTTTACTGTATTTAATCCTGCACTTAACCCAATCTGTAGTATTTTGTATTTCACTTGCACTCGTATCTAACCCTGATGTAACTATCAACACTGTTATCTGCTCTTGAACTGCCCCGATATCAAACCGTACTGTGTTTCGTATTTGCTCTTATTAGGACTGAAGTAACTGTATTTTGTATCTTGCTCTTAATTGTACTGTAATTCTTGTATTTTTTGTATACAACTGTAAGTCGACTGGGTAAGGGCATCTCCTAAGAAATAAATAAAGATCTCAGAGTCCGTACTCTCAGGAAATCCATTACATTTTGTTGAAGGGGTGGGGATGACCAAGGGAGTGCAACATAATCTGAATGCAACCAATCATTTCTTTAACCTGGTGTTGTACCAGATATAATGTTTTAGAATAAAAGTACATGAGTACTAATACATTTGCTTCTTTCAAAATAACTGCCCATGTTAAGACCAATATAAAGAGCACAACAGGTAAACCATTTAATTATTTGGTGCTACAATCACTTTAACTGTAATAAAGGGACACTTTCAAGACAACCTAATAAACAAAACACAAACACTAGCTGTGGAGAAACAAAATAATCTGAAAACCCTGTGTCTTTTAAAAATGGGTCTGTCATCAATCACTGTGGCATTGGATTTTAAAAGAGGTATTTGGGCCTGGAATAATATTAGAAAACTTGGGTCCCCTTTCTCCCAGCTTAATACTTGTGGCAATTTGTCATACAAGACCTGCAAATGCATTTTTTTTCAACACTTTTAAATTGGAGGGAATTGCAGTTCACACTTTGAAAGTATAGCCATACCAGAGATGGATACAACTGCAGGGGACTTATTGAAAAAAAAAGCTGATGAGGTAGGGTTGCTACCTTGACTCAGTGGTACAGAAGACAGATCACCCTTGTGTGCTTTCAAGGAAGCAGAGCTTGACAATTTATCTAAATGCAAAGAAATGTAGATGACAAGTAGATCAATTCTATTTTATTAAAACAAAATTACTGTAGGCACTGTAATAGCTTGCTTAGTCCCCCTCGCTCCTGCTAGAGAAAAGATCCCCCCATGTATAAGCTAATAGAAACAAAGCAATTATAGAGTATACTACTGAGGCACTGTAAGGCCTTGTGTAACAGAACTAGATTGACAGGCAGGCAGGCATACAAACTACTGTTGGGGAAGAAGGTGAGGGGACAAACATGTGCAACAGAAAAGCATTCCTGTGTGATCTATGGAAACCTGTCCAGGGAAGTCGTCATTTGGTGGAAACATCTGGTATTTCTGCTGGATGGAGTGCTGACTCCATTACTTGGCCAACTTAGTGTTATTGTTGAATTGCACCAGATGCAAACATTCACTCAGTTTTAGGTATAGGTCCAAATTAACTGTATCACTGGTTGCGTCTGTTTTTTTCCCATATTGTGTTCAATTATCACTGGTCTGAATTGTTGTTCTCAAACCTCATATGTGCACTTTGTTTTTCTAGAACTAGAAGCTGTCATCTCCATATGTATTAAGCTCATTAATATTAAAACTACAGGGTGTCCCATAAAACAAGCATCATAGACATTCATATATTATGCCAATTAGGATTTTCTCTGTAAAATTAGACAGCTAAACCCCAGTGACTATTGTATTTGTATTGTTTGGCATGCTTTGTAATGGACTGCTGGTATTATATTCGTGGTTTATTTAACACACGGCAGAGAGACACTCCTAACCTACTGTGTGTGGCATGTGAGAAACTTGTTTGACTAAGAATGACCCAAATCAAGAATTGAAAAGGGCCCTACTTTCCAGTCCTACTGCTGTAATAAGACAGGCCTTGTTTCTCAGCACTCCTAGATATTTGGTGTGTTTTAATAAACAAGTTTTCTTTAATTGTGAAGGAAATGTTTGGTCCCATTTGATCTATGCTTTTCAAACTTGAGTACGGCCTTCATGCCCCCAAAATAATCCAGATTTGTATCCTGAATAAAATTGGTTCAGGTGATCAAGACACCCCAATATTTTGTAGAAAATGATTTTAATGAACAGGTTTATAAATGCAATGGACAATGGGAAAAATAGAAATGACATGGATATAATATTTGTCCTCTTGCCTGCTGGGCTTAGTAAGACGGTTGCCTAATAGATATTTAAGGACGATCGGAGACCCACCTAGGGGCAGCTGATGCTAGCACAAGTGCTGTTGGCTGACTGAATTACTGGAAATGTCTACCCTGAGAGAAGTGAAGTTGCACTGGAAAAGTGATGTAGCGCTGGGGCTGTCTCTCCTCCCAAGCTGTGCTTAAACACTATTTAAAGAGTAAGTAGTTTTAGTCCCCTTATTGTTTGATGTTTGATTTTTTGTATAGTTTTTTCTTCCTGTTAAGTTGCTTTGACAATGAGTTCAGGAGCTGCTCTTTAGTTCTAGTTGCCATAGACATATGCAATCTAGGCTAGATTAGCCAAAGCATCTTATATTAGTAAGCACCAGCACTAGTGAAAAGCAGTGTATCTCCAATGTAACGGACAGTATTGTGTGATGCATTGCCATTACAGATTCTGTCCCCTGTCAGTAAAATGAGACAACAAGAACTGAAGAGCAGCTCCTGAACTAACGTGAAAGCACCGGATAAAAGAACAAAACAAAGAAAATGAAATTTAAAGCTACTTACTCTTTTAAGCAAACAGAATTACTTTGATACGATAGCCACAGTAACAAATAACACTGTATTCTTCCACAATCTGCACATAACATTAAACTACTATTTAATCTGAATTAAAATACTGTCAGTATTTGCTGCATAAAATGTATTGAGCTTAGAGAATTGAAAACAGTATTGAAGTCTGGTTTCCCACCTCCTCATACCTGGGCTCTTGTTTTCTGGTGGTTATTGGTAATGTTATCATAGAAGAAAGTGGACTCTGTAGTTTCTAAAGGAGAAAGGGTATAGAAGCTCACTGGGTCTTTTGCAAAACATAACATGCAATGAAACCAACATCTTTCTACCCAAGAGATGGGCCAAACATCTGCCTCCGTTGAAGAGTGCATGCAGTCTCCGAGTCTCTGCACGTAGACTCCACAAGCGTTTTAGTCAGTTGTTCAAGTCCTAACCGTCTGTATATTAAATGAGACAAAGTCACCTTTTATATCAAGGAACAGTGTGCTTTAAAGGAATTAATATGCCTACACGAATCTCTGAAATGCATTGGTATGCAGTGTAACAGTGCGGTTGCCAGGCTGTTAATGACATAATGAATAATGGATGCTACAGCTCAATAAAACATTTGGCTTGATTTAAACCAGATGTGTATTTTTAGTGCATGTCAGTTTGCTTCCATGATATATCACACCTGCCTATAACTCCCTGACAGGTGAATGGATTTTAAGCATTTTCACTAAAAGCTTTAAGTTGAATATCAGAGACAGTAATGAGTCTGACTTATTTATAATATGTCCTGTAATGGCATAGTTGTATTTTGTACAACTATGCCATTACAGGACATGTTATAAATAAGTCAGCATGCATCTTCAAATGACATTTTCATGTATTATTTTTCCCATCCCCTTTTTATTATGTTTGCAATCATTCTGGGTGCTTCTTATTGCAATTACTCAAATAATGTGTTTTCTTTAGTTTTTGTCTTTTTATTTTGGGAGCAACACTTCCATTCTAGTTGCCATAGACAGATGTAACCAAGGCTAGATCAGCCAAAGTGTCATTGCAGAAGGAAGAGCCAGAGCCAACAGGCAGCTAGGAATGAAAAGCAGCTCCTAAGCTCAGATGAAAGCCCTGTAACACAGACAAAAAAAAATAAAGACAACAAAATTGTAATAACAATAAGAAGCCCTTAGAATGCAAACATCATAAGCAAATGGAATTAAGTTACTAGAAGTCAAATGTATTAACTTTTGTTGACCCTTTTTGACATGAATTTTGTCATTGGGAGCCTGTGAACAGGTGGATTGCAGTGCGCAGGTGTAGATGGTGCAGTGCTCAGGAATAACACACACAAGACAGTGAAAGTTTAATGAAACAGCTCCTTTATTTGGCTGTGTTGCAGGCTCGCAACTCTTAAATAATAAGTATCTGGCTCTACACAACGATGTGTATCGCACAGGTATTACCAAGGGGTACAGCCCCGAAATAATAAACAGACAACACAAATAATACATCAAACACAAACACAGTGACAAGTCCAGAGTGAGTGCTTATTAGTGTACGTGGTGAAGTAGAGTGAATGGTGAAGTACAGTGAATGGTGAACAGTGGTGAAGTGTTGTCCGGGTGTAGAGCTGGCCTTGTAGTGACAGTTCCCGATGATTAGCCGTCTAACAATAACAAACAGGTAACAATTATTAGACAGACAGAATACAGCACGTAAACTCACGGTTCACTTTTACTCCTTCCTGGTCCTTTCGTAAAACAATAACAAAGGAACAGATCGCTTCGTCACATCTCCTGAAATACCCTTAGTCACGCCCCCTTCGGTAGCGAGTGTAATCACGTATCCTCCAATCTATGACTGACACATCGCCTACCGTATTAAGGCGATGACTTCTGGTATTGTGACTCTGCCCCCTCCCTGAATGAACTGCCAAACCATCCAGTCCGGGGCACACTGTTCCTGTTATACAGCGCCTTCACAGATCGGGAGGGAGATTGTTGATTAGGATTCATTCGCTCTCTGTGACGTTTGTTTTTAAAACTACCTTTTATCCTATTTTCGCAGGATCCCAACGGAAGTGAATAGCAGTTTGGGGTGCTGTTATTCAATGGTAAAGCCCAGACATACTGCAGCTTAATAGCTTGAAACCCTCTCAGCATGATACAATCAAAAAGACAATGGTCCACATCAGTACGTTCAAAATATTTCTAAGGGGATATACTGCATTTGAAAGAAAGGGTTTTTTTTTTTTGCTTAGTTGTATCTTCAGTGTCAGAAGCTGCCCTGTTAAAGATTGTAAATATGTGTAGCACAATATATTGTAATAAAGACAATGGGGTCTAATATATTGATCTAAATACCCAGATTTTTAAAATCATTAATATGAGAGCTTTTAGAAATCCATCATCTTGAAGTGTGTGTCTCTTAAGTATTTTTGTCTTTAAAAGTACAGTTGTGGTCCTGATTTAATATTTATGAGATGCCAGTATAAACAGCCACTGTTTAGATTAGTGAAATAGACCCAAATATCTGAAGGTTCTATTACACCTCCTGCATTTTCCATTTTAAACTTGCTACTGTATAAGTTACTTAACAAAATCAAAACAAAACTGAAATGCTTCCATGCTAACTACATGGAATAGCAGTATGGCTGCGGGTATGATGTTTGTATGACTCTCTGACTGCAACTAGTTAAATACTTTTAAGAATAGGATTGCCATTTTATAATATTACGTCACAAAATAACAATGTTTGAAAATAGGCCAGCTTCTCATTCAAAATAAATAGGCTTATAATAATAATATCTTTATTTTTATATAGCGCCTTTCATAGTGGACCACCATCACAAAGCACAGAGGTATGCTGTGAACTGTGCATTATATGCAGAGTCACTTACAATAGGCCATTGATTTAACATCTCATCTGCAGGATGGAACACAGGGAGGTTAAGTGACTTGCTCAGGGCCACACAGTGCAGAGGTGGGATTTGAACCACTGACCATCTGGTTACAAGCCCTGGACTTTAACCACTGGACCACACGGCCCTGACTGATGATGAGTAGGGCTCGGCTTCAGGCCGGTTGCTCGGCAACCTCCAGGACCCGAAAACACACGATAGGCACCGTCGGGCGGGGAAGCTGGTTCTAGGTGTGATTAAGAACTTGAAAGGAAATGATAGAATGGACTCCCTGACTGCCCTCTGATGAGGTGAGGCACAGGCCTCCAAAGTCGGGCACGGAGAAGCACCCGTAGGGAACCTAGAAACCTAGAAAGAGAAGGAGTTAGTTTAGGACCCGGGCTCTGGAAGCGTATAGCGGGCCATGTCCTGAGTATAGATTTGGAAGCAGAATAACCTTTCGATTGAGGTAAGATAAAGCACATGAGTTGTGAAAGAATAGTGTGGCTGGGGGTCCCCTCTGACTCACATGGTGAGGACCTCCCTTTGACCGGAGAGGGTGGCTGAAGCCTGACCTGAGGACAGGAAAGTGTGATCACTAACCCCCAAAGAATGGACCCCTGGCTCCCCGCAGAATGTGGCCCACATTTTGATATCATTCCTGGGTTCAGAAGATATGTTAATGTTGGCATTGAGGTTCTCAACTGTGGTGGATAGGGCCAGAAGACAAGGTATAATGTGAATTGCATAGTTAAAATGACCCAGGAGGGATAGCAGGTCTCATTTTTTTTATGGAAGTTAAAATTTGAGAATTGTTGATGAGAGAACAAATGCGAATCAGTTTAGAGGGGGTAGCCTGGCTTCAAATTTCAAGGTATCCAGAGTGATTCCAAGAAATTCCAAGGAGTTAGAAGAGCAGACGGTTTTGTCTTCTGATAAAGGAACACTGACTGAACAAAAGAGAGATTTCAAATAATATGGAGTAGGAAGGGAATGTGATAGGAATTGAGAAGGATCCAGCACAGGGCTTCAGACAGAGAGTCAAATATCTTCGGGCTGCTGCGGCAGCCGAAGGTGAGTTGAGTGGTGAAGTACAATTTATCTTCCCAACGGACTCCAAACAAGTGACGAAGAGGATGGATTGGCATAACTTTAAAGGCATCGGAAATGTCGGCTTTGGCTAGCCAGGAACTGCGACAAGCAATCTTGATGAATTTGATGGCGTCTGTGAACTTGATATAATGGAGAGAGAATTTGTCATGAGAAATGAGAGAGGTAATACTGCTAGTAGAAGATCCATGAGATGCGGAGAGATCGATAATTAATCGCCTCTTGCCTGAAACTTTGTGGGATTGATATGGTAAGAAGTGAAAGGAGGGGCTGGGAAAAAGCCTTTATTGGCTTGAATTAAAGAGCTGGTTATCTGGGGTTCGGCAATGTCAGAACGGGTTTGTCGGGGTAATGCTGGAGGTCATGGGCGAGTGCTGGAACTAGAGTGAATACTGAAAGCATTGTTGAATGTTTTTGCAGATGATTTTAGAATGGGCGTCGCTGTAGAAGCTGCAGATGTGAAGGTTTTTGCACAATTTAGATGAACAGAAGTTGGTATTGAAATTATTGCAGATCTGTTTGGAACCAGAAAATTTGATGGCGTGGCCATGTCTATCCTGAATGGTGGAAGGTTAAGAAGGATCTGATGAATGGATAGGATTTGAAACAGAAAGGCGGGTACTGAGCAGAGGGGGAATATTGCGTTGACCTATACGGAATGAGCTGGAGGCAACTCTTGGGTACAGGTGGGTGGAATAGGCTGTGGAGGTGCAAACTCTGCAGGCGTTTGCGCGGAACCCGCTGAATATCCCGTTGAAGAGATCAGGATCAGAACAAGACCAATCAGTGATGATGTTATCGGCAGCGAGGATTGAAGCTGCATTAGCAGAAACGGATTTATGGTAATCATAAAACATTGTGCCTCCATATCCGACTGATAACTCCATGATATACAATAAATATTGATTGAGCTCCTGACAGCAATGAGGACAAGCAGAGCATAGAACGTCTCAGTAGACTGAAAATGCAAGCACAAATTCTCCAAGGATGAGGCTCTATAAGGCGAGGATCATTGGACTTGAGGGTTACTGAGACATTCCCACAGTCGACAATGATGATCCAAAAAATCCAAAAAAGATTTTGCTATTAATATAGAAACTAAATTGACATCTTTACCTTTGTAGGGGTCAAATGAATTATAATGTATTCTCTAATAATATACAGTGGCATTAGGCTAAATAATATGTGTGTATTATGTACAGTGGAAATAGGATAGGTGAGTCAGCATTTGGCTAGTTGTAACAGAGATAACAATCTTCCCCAAATGTTTGTAACAGTTGGGTGCCTCAGCAAAACAGGGACAATGATCTTCCCCCAAAACAATTTGTCCTCAATAAAACAGAGACAATGATCATCCCCCAGAGCTATAAAAGTAACAAAGACAACGACCACACCTTCCCCTACTACCGTTTGTCATTTATGATTCCTTTGAATAATGAATACATGTTCTGCTGCACGTACATCAAACAGGTTTACTCCTTTGATCATTATCTTGTCGCTGGAATATAAAGTTGTAACTTGTGATTATGTGTTAGAGAACTAACTGCAGACTGCCTGTAGTATTCTCTCCAGAATTCTGTACAATAAACACTGTATCTACATACTCTGAGGCTGGTTTTGATTTCTTCAGGGTCCCTACACCTTTGATAATTTGGTGTCTGATGTGAGGAGATAGAGAATGGTGTTGTAGAGAAGTGACTGCATGGGAAATCGAAGCAACTGCTGAGGCAAGGTTGTTTTCCAGAACACTGACTGCGGGGACAGAAGCAGGGAGCCAGAGCAGATGCTGAAGCTGGAGCTGAAATGAAAGAGGTAATGGCGGCTGGTGATGGTCTTGTGTCAGCTCCTTTTTCAAGGATGTCGAGACTGGTGGTTAGTGTTTTGAGTGATTGAAAAACTCTTTGTCCAGATCAGTAAGGCAAAGTGTAGCTAAGAGAAATATTTCAGCTTAGCAGTAAAGAAAGGTTTATTTGGGGAAAATGGGCTCATAAAGAATAATTGTATAGCTGTACATAGTCATACATTCTGACAAAAAGGAAGTATGAATCATTACTGAAACTGAAAAAAATATATATATAAAAATGTGACCATTAGCAATTAACAAAACTGCAAGGTCACTCCAGCACCTGCCCTCAGCAAGGCTCTGCAGCACCATCTGAAAAAGCTGCTCATCAGAAAGAGAAGGCAATTATCAAACAGATCAGCTTAATGAACCCGAAACAAAACTGTTGCTTAAACAATCAGTCACCACATTGACAACAGATTTAGGGCCAGTGGAGAACTATGCAGTGAAGGAATGCATTTGGGTAATGATGATATTCTCTGGACAACATCCCCAAAATAATAATCAATGAAACCATGTGTAACAGTAGGGCAGGTCGTGGTTATTGCATGGTAAACAACGTGGACAAAGTCTGCCTGCTGTTAAGAACCCGAGAAAGGACTATAGGGAGCTGATAAAAGTTGGCAAGTAACAAGTTAAAAAGAAATGTGTTCAGGTTAATTGGGTAACTGAGTAATTGTAAATTCAGGAAATTCCATGTTTTCAGTAGGAAAGGTGGAGAATTCAATTAATAAATGATCAGGTGGGTGGATAGAAAAAGTTTGTTCAGACAGATTTGGAGGCCATTTTGCTGAAAGGAGTGTGTGTGGGAGCGGGAGGTGCCACGACAGGTGGCTGCAATGCTCCCTTACTGTGCTTCAGTACGGGACAAGATGACGCGCTGGTGTCCGGCAGTCACTACAGTAACCCGGACAGTTCCAATCCCCACTGCACCACATGGCAACCTGAGACACCATCAGCAGGTTTCCACGGCAGCTAACACCCGGGGGAACGCCAGACATGGGGCCCCTACGACTCAGACTCTTGGGTGCTCGGAACCATACAAACTGGTTATGCACTACAGTTCCACGCTGGACTTCCTCCCTTTCGAGGGATCACAGTTACTTCTGTGAGCGACCCTCTACCGGTCTTGCCCCTCAGGCAGGAAGTAAAAACATTACTTCTCAAACAAGCCATACGCCTCGTAGAACACACCTCTCAAGAGGGGTTCTACCCAAGGTACTTTCTACTGCCAAAAAAGGACAGGGGCCCATCCTAGACCTGAGACACCTCAATGGGTTCTTGAAGGAGAGGAGGTTCCAGATAGTCACCACATCCTCCAGTCAGTCTGGCCGGGTGACTGGTTTATCACTGTTTATCACTGTGGACTATTCATCCCGCGTACAGGAAATACCTCTGCTTCGCCTTTCAGGGAAGCGTCTTCCAGTTTTTCATGTTGCCATTCGGCCTCTCCTTAGACCCCCTGCAAGTGCGTGGATGAAATCCTAGCCCCCTTGAGGCTGCAAGGGATCAAGGTGTTGAATAACCTAGGTGACTGGTTAATCTGCTCCCATTTGCAAGAAGGAGCAGTGGCCCACACGCCAATTGTGACAAAACATCTGGAGAGAATGGGGCTCACCCTCAACAAGGCCAAAAGCCAATTAATACCGGTGCAAAGTATGGATTACTTGGGTCTCTAGCTGGATTCACTTACAATCCGAGCCTACCTGTTGGACAACAGAGTAGCAGCTATTCACAACTAAGGATGGGAGTGATCCACAGCCGTCATGTGGTGATGACAGACTGTGAACAAGATGGCTTTGCAGGGGTGACGTCAGACCAGAAACACAGATTCAACACAAGGAATGGTGGGGCAAAACTGTAGCGCAACGGTGCTCAGCGCGTTTATTAAATAATAAAACAAACAAAAGATGTAAACACAAAAGACACAAAACAAAAGGCGACACAAACAAACAAATAAAATCTGGTGTAAACCAGCACGCTTAGCAATTGTTATATTCTCTTTACCTCCTGTCTCTACTCTCGTTCTCTACTCCGAACACACTTCCAGTAATGAGCTCAGAGTGGGTCTTTTATATCTGTGGCTGGAGCCTTAATTACCTATTAAAACAATGACCTTATTAAGGCTCCTTTACCGGGATAGGGATTCAACCCCATCCACACCAGGTACACTTTGAGACCGGCTTTTTCAAAGTAATAGTAATAATGACAGACGGCTTTTGTCTACAACAAATAATAATAACATTACAATACAAATAAATCATAAAAAATAGCGCACCATATATACATAGGGGCGGGACTCCCTGTCACATAGACCCATCCAACTTGGGTTGGGGTGCGGTCTGAGTAGACAGAGGAGTCTGTGGCTCCTGGTCAGATGGTTGCACATCCCTACACATACAGACGGCTCAAATTTGTTGGTATATCATTGAAATAATGCTTCATTCCTCCTGAAAAGTGATGAAATTAAAAGCTATTTTATCATGTATACTTGCATGCCTTTGGTATGTCATAGAATAAAGCAAATAAGCTGTGAAAAGAGATGAATTATTGCTTTTTCTACAAAGATATTCTAAAATGGCCTGGACACATTTGTTGGTACCCCTTAGAAAAGAGAATAAATAATTGGATTATAGTGATATTTCAAACTAATTAGTTTCTTTAATTAGTATCACATGTCTCCAATCTTGTAATCAGTCATTCTTTATTTAAATGGAGAAAAGTTTCACTGTGTTGTTTGGTAATTAATACATGGACCAGAGAAAGCAAAGGAGAGAGTTGTCTGAGGAGATCAGAAAGAAAATAATAGACAAGCATGGTAAAAGTAAAGGCTACAAAATCTCCAAGCTTGATGTTCCTGTGACAACAGTTACAAATATTATTAAGAAGTTTAAGGTCCATGGAACAGTAGCCAACCTCCTGGTGCGGGCCAAGAAAATTGAACAGAAGGATAGCGCAATGGTAAAAAAGAACCAAGGATAACTGGAAAGAGATACAAGCTGAACTCCAAGGTGAAGACCCATCCAACCATCCGTTGGGGTTGAGGTCTGGAAGAAGACCCAGGAGGACTCCACTTTTGACAGAAAAACATAAAAAGCCAGACTGAATTTGCTAAAATGCATATCCCAAGCCACAATCCTTCTGGGAGAATGTTCTTTGGATGAGTCAAAACTGGAGCTTTTTGGCAAGTCACATCAGCTCTATGTTCACTGACAAAAAAATGAAGCTCCTCACCATACCTACAGTGAAACATGGAGGAGGCATGTTTTGGGGCTGCTTTGTCGCCTGGCACAGGGTGCCTTGAATCTGTCAGGGCACAATGAAATCAAGACTATCAAGGCATTCTGGAAAACCACCCAGGTCAAAAGACTGTCTCAGTCCCATGGGTCCTCCAACAGGATAATGACCCAAAACACACAGCTAAAAGCACCCAAGAATGGATAAGAACAAAACATTGGACTATTCTGAAGGGCCTCTCCTGATCTGAATGTCCATCTATGGAAAGAGCTGAAACTTGCAGTCTGGAGAAGGCAACCATCAAACCTGAGACAGCTGGAGCAGTTTGCTCAGGAAGAGGGGCCAAACTACCTGTTAACAGGTGCAGAAGTCTCATTGAGAGCCCAGAAAACGTTTGATTGCAGTGATTGCCTCTAAAGGTTGTGCAACAAAATATTAGGTTAGGGTCCCATCATTTTGTCCATGCCATTTTCATTTGTTTTATTATTTACAATATTATGTTGAATAAAAAATCAAAAGCAAAGTCTGATTTCTATTAAATATGGAATAAACAATGGTGGATGCCAATTACTTTTGTCAGTTTCACATTATTTCAGAGAAAATTGTGCATTCTTCACCAACAAATTTGAGCACGTCTGTAAATGTGTTGGAATTGTGAGCAGTTCCCTCATTGTCCAGCATTTCTCCTAGTGCTCCAGAGGAGACATGTTCTGTCCGAGGTCGGACAACATGTCAGTAGTAGCATGTCAACCACCAGGAAGACTTCTGTCCCTGGGGTTGCACCGTAAGCCTTTCGACTACTGACCTGGGCAAGGAGGCACTTTTATCCCTCTGGGCATCTTCATGTCCCGGAGTGGTGACTTGGGCCGTTCCTCTCCAGGACCTCACCCATCCTGGACAAGGTTCTCTTTGCCATGGCAGAGAAACGGTTCTCCCTCCACTGTTCTCCAGTGGCCCCCAGCTAGCACAAAGTGGCCCAGAATGCTTTTATACAGCCATGGGGACCTTCCTAGACAAGGTTCCAGTTCTCCTAGTGGCCCCCAGCTGCTGCATGGATCTCCTGATCTCCTGAGTCAGACAAGAGGCACCCTCTGGCACCCATAACCAGGCAGACTCGACTGTGGGTCTGGCCCCTGAACAGGACTGTCTGTCTGACGTAGGGCTCTCAGACGCGGTAGTCAGCACACTGCAGAATGCTACGGCCTCCTCCACGAGGGCACTGTATGCCTATAAGTGGAGATATTTCAAGATTGGTGTATGACCAGAGATCATGATCCCATCTATTGACATATAGCAACTATTTTACAGTTTCTGCAAGATCTGCTAGAGGCGGGAAGGTCCCCCTCTATGCTGAAAGTGTACCTAGCAGCTATATCTGCATGCCATGCCCCCATTGACTCAGTTTCCCCGGGTGCTCATATTCTGGTGACCCGTTTTCTAATGAGTGCTTGGTGACTACGTCCTCTGAGAAAGGATGCCCTCCCTGAGTGGAGTCTGGATGTGGTATTGGAGGTTCTCACTAAGGCCCCATTTGAGCCTATACATACCATAGAGTTGAAATATCTCTCTATGAAGACAGCCTTTATATTAGCCATCACCTCTGCTAAACGGGTTAGTGAGTTGCAGGCTCTGTCAGCGCACAGTTCGAGTATGCGTGTTTGGGATGATGGAAACAGGGTGTTGTTGCGCACGAACCCAGCTTTCCTCCCTAAGGTATTTACGGCTTTCCACTTGAATCAATCAGTAGAATAAGAGGCTTTCCATTCCCCTCCTTTTTCTTCAAAGGAGGATCGGAGATTGAATTCCTCTGCCCGTTTTGGGTATTGAGATGTTTTGTGGATAGGACAAGAGCACTGTATTAGTCTGACCAGCTCTTCGTCTGTCATGGTGAAAGGACCCTGGGTGAAGCCCTGTCAAAGCAACGAGTGTCCCACTGGATTGTGGACACAATTTCGGCTGCGTATACTAATGGCGACCTACCCTCACCTGGGAGGGTGGCCGCGCACTCTACCAGAGGAGTGGCTACGTCATGGGCCCTCTTCAGAGGTGCCTCTTTGACTGATATCTGTACTGCGGCTAGCTGGGCTACTCCGCATACATTCAACAGGTTCTACTGACTTAATGTGGTAGACCCCTCCATGCCTTCATTAGGCACAAGGGTCCTTGAGGTTGCATGCTCATACCACGTCCCTCATCTGCTGCTCGCTCACGCTCCCTCACTACGGCTTTGATATACTTTTCCAAAAGTATTGGTTGTTGGTCATCTTCAAATTGAAAGGGAACAATAGGTTATGGATGTAACCCCGGTTCCCTGAAAGAGAAGACGACCAACAAACCTTGTGAGGTCGCATCACTCGCATTCGCGGGTTCGATGAAAAAAAAAGTGATCTCCGCGGAGTGACTACTTAATCCTTTGGTAGGCAGGACCGAGGATGTCATTCCTCGGAGGGGTCTATTGGCAGCTCTGACATAAAATGTTCAGTAAATACCTGACTTGTGGCAGCATATCCCAAAAGTATTGGTTGTTGGTTGTCTTCTCTTTCAGTTTTCACATATTGGTTAAGTTTCACTAATTATGTAATTATTTACACTTGTTTTGTTATGTATGTAATTGTCTCTTTATATTTTCTTTTCTTTGTTGTTTGGTTTATTTAACCACCGATGGTGGAGAGTTTTTATTATTTTCGATTTTCGATTTTTTATTTTTTTTTGCACTGGGGACGTAAGAGGCGAAATTAGTCACAAATGCATTTCGGCTGCCTTCCATCTAGACTCATTGTGGTTAATTACCTGCCCTATAAAAACAGACATTCTACACTCTAGAAGGAGGAACACTTCCGAGAAACAAGGTGGAAACGAGAAACAAGGCTGGAGTGTGACAGAAGCTGCAGCGGGATGAGACGCCGGAGACCGGAGAAAGGAACGGGGACGCCAGGCACAGCAGACTCGGGACAAGACTGTGAGCAAAAGTAGGAAGACTGATTAACACTAGAACCACCGAGATTTCGGACTATATACAACTGCCGCACCCGCAAGATGTGCGGCTCCATTTTAAAACGGCATCGATATGAAAATGAAAAACAAACAATCGGATACAACTTAATATTTTTATTAATGAACATCATACATAACATTTTCAGAGCAGAAACACCATATTTATATTGAAAATTAAACATTTTTCTTATTTTATTCAAAAAGAGCACATATACATAAACATGAAAAACTGTAATAAAATAAACTTTACGCAATAAACTTCTGAGTAAACAGGTGTAGAAAGCTGTATGCACATATAAACTTATAAAATAACTAGTTATAAAAATAGCATAACACAAAAATATAACATAACTTATGCAACGTGAAAGCGCTTTGAGTGAAATAGAGTTCAAAGGCTCTGTCTGTCTGTTCAGAGTTCTATTACAGCTTTCTAAGTACAATCTATGCAGAAAACACATTTTTCAACTGTACCAGTGCATTTGCCACAGACTGCCTTTTCACAACGGGCACAGGCATGAAAAGTTCTGTTTTTATTGCATTTAGCAAACTGGCATTGTCTTTTATTCCGTGTGCCTGTGGGCGCAGCGCTGGCTGAAGGTTGAGGTGCATTTGTCAGCCGGCTTTTGTGTCTCTTATCAAAATGTTTCTGCCGTAGCTCCAGTCCCTCCGAGTGATTGTGTTGCCGGTGCACTCCTTGTACAAAACCAAAGCGTTGATGGTTGCCAGGTCAAAAACATTATAAAAAACAGCCACAGGCCAACTGCAAGTACCACCTTTGACAAAATACAGCCATGCCATTTGATCCAGTATATCCACACTGTACTTCGTTGCATTCTAAAATGCAACAGTCCCTGGCTTTCGTTTAGCATCAGTCCCAATCGTCACTGATCTGTGCAGAGAGGGTGGCACAGTCATTCTGCCTGAGAAATGTAGTGTAAATAATAATAATATATGATGTGTAGAATCAGTGTTTCAAGCACTCAAAGGATTATAATACATTCTTTCACAATGACTTTGATTTTATTACAAAGCCAAGACTAAATTGTCGGCTATATTGTATAGATTATAATATGCTGCATAAACTGCGGGTCTGGTGGTTGAAGAAGCAAGTGCTTATAACTTATTCATTGTTACGATTCTGCAGCTGAAACACCGTATGGGTATTTAATTCAAATATTTAGTAACACTTAAGAACAGACATGGATGAGATATTCACATACACAGAGATATTTAAATTTGAATTGCAAAAGCCATTCAAAAAGCGCTATGGTGGTGCTAGTGTTAACCAGCCGGAGCTATTGCTACGCAGAGGGAAGTAAAGGCTTTATTAAATTTGTGTAAATAGTGATTTAAAAAAAAGTTACTGTTAAAAGCATTTAACTTCCGTTTCTTTTGGACGTGCCAGGGAAGGTGCGCTTATTAAAGAAGGAGGTTACAGTATTTGTTTATGCTCAAAGTATACATGGATTGTATGAAAACCCTTCCAATTGCGATTCAAAGAATGGCTTAACGCTATGTTAATGTTGCTGTTACATGTGGTACTGTTACAGGCACCCAGGACCGAGAACCATGGAGGAGTCAGAGAGACGATTCTACATTGGGAGATTTTATGGATTATAGTACTCTCTACAAGTGACAACCCCTTGCTGGACTGAGAGCTCCAGGTGGTCCTTGGTTTTATATATACAGTTGTAGTCAAAAGTTTACATACCCCAGTAGAAATTTATAATTTCTAGAAATTTCTCAAAAACAAAAAAATTTAGGAAAAATCTTTTGTAGCAAAAGTTTTGCTTTTGTGGATGAGGAAAAAAAGGTTACAAGAAATAGATTACTATTATTATTTATTTCTTAGCAGACGCTATGTCTACAATTATTTATTTCAGCAATTCTTTTGCAAGAAAATGCTAATTCAAAAGTAGTCATACCCTTTGATGGTATGATAGTATTGTCTACAAGGTGCTAGAAATTTCAATATGATAATGCAGAACCTAATTCTAGAAAAGTCTAGAAAATGCTGGATTGTAGGTGAACATTCTTAGAGAGTATAAAAGGGTTAAGCATAGATTGATTGCTGTCATTACCAGTAAGTCAATATGGGAAAAATTAAAGAGCTAGGTAGAAAATTATTTATTGTCATAAAGCTGGTGAAGGATACAAGAAGATTTCCAAGCATTTGAGTATCCCAATTTGAACTATTGTTTCTATTATCAAAAAGTACAATACTCGGTCTGAAAGAATGAAGGTTCTTTCAACAAGAACACGTAGAAGAATTGTGAGGAAGGTTAATGACAATCTGAGATTAACTGCCAAAGATATTCAAAGTGAATTGGCTTCAAGTGGGACTGGGGTTTCCATTTCAACCATTGGTCGAGTACTGCATGGTGAAGGTCTCAATGGTCGCAGGCCAAGGAAAAAACCACTCTTAGGAAAACGTCATAAGGACAGTCGCTTAGTGTTTGCAAAATGGCATTTGAATGCTGGATATGAGTTCTGGTCAAAGGTTTTGTGGAGTGATGAAACAAAAATTGAGCTATTTGGTCACACTGATAGTCGTTACATTTGGAGAAAGTCTGGTGAGGCGTACAAAGAAAAGAACACCATACCTACTGTCAAGCATGGAGGTGGTAATATCCTTCTATGGGGCTGTTTTTCCCCTAATGAAATTTAGTTCCAATATAATGAATTCTGTAGCAGAATGGTTAAAGAAGAATAAAATCAAGGTTCTGGAATGGCCTAGTCAAATTCCAGATCTAAATCTGATTGAAAATCTTTGGTATGAGCTGAAGAAGGCTGTGCACAAGAGAAGTCCTTGGAATTTGAATGAACTGGAACAATTTTGCATTGAAGAATGGTCAAAAAATACTAAAGAATCATGCCAAAAGCTCATTGACAAATATCCTAATCGTTTAAAAGAGGTTATTATTGCTAAAGGTGCCTGCATTATAGAGGAGTTTGGTGATAAAACGAGTGATCAGGAGATGATTTATCGGTATGCAAGACTATGAAGAGGTATGTAAAAAATACAGCGAACAAGGGGTGGAGCAGGGCTGGAGATGCAGTACTGAGTGTCCTGTTGATATGCAGTGCCTTTTAAACCTGTTTTACTGTGAAAAAAATACTTTAAACAGCGTGTCTAAAATAAACTGCGCGTGTGAAAATAAATTGCGCTGAATAAATGGACTGCAAAGGGTTAAGGTTAGGTTTAGAGTTAGGTTTACAGTTCAGTTTAGAGTTAGGGTTAGGATTAGGGTTATATCAGGCCAAAATAAAATAGACATTAGGTACATTGTAGCGATGCATAATAACATTGTAATTGTGCAGGTACACATGTAGTTACTACATAAATACCATGTAAATACAGTCTCCATGCATTATAATACAAGACCTGTCATGGATTTTTCTCCATTTAGCAGCAGTATTTCTGTCTCATGATGTAATAGTCTATTTAGATATGCATGGGAAGTCAGAGGAAGCTCATTTGTAAGATGAGAGAAATTGAATTTCAAACTGAATACAGTTGCTGACTTTCTGATGATTGAAAAATAGTCATCATTCCAAATATGTTCACAGGTTCACAGTCTTTCCCAGATAAACACAAAAAGCCTCTTGAAATGATAAATGCTTATTTATTAAAGGGGCACCATCTCATTTTTAAGGGTACCCTTTCATGCCAATCTTATATTAAAAAAGTTAATTGCATTTCTGAGCATGATGTGAGACTGCAATGACAAATCTGTTTTAATATTGCACCAAAGTAAAAAAAGAAGGTTTTTTTAGAGGCTTAAAGAAGTAATAACTAACGCCATTCGTATAACATACAACATTTATAATTTACAGGTTTATTTCCACTTTGTTTTGCAATGAAGCCCATTTATCCTTCCACCAACATGAAAATCAACTGCCTGTGCAGCAGGTAATATCACCCCCACTTGAGCCTCACACTCCATTTGCCACTGGGACTGATTTAATCCGGTTTCAGTTGGGACTCAAAGTCGGTTCCAGTTAGGATTGTGGGCTGACAGAATCCACTCCCTCTAATGCACACTGACAGAAGGTTGTCTAAGAGCATACAACTGCAAAAATGTGAAACAAACAGCAGGCTTGACTTTTGTTTTTCGACCAATAGTAGATTGGATTGTATAGAGGTATGCCCTTGGAACCAGTGGCCTCCTCAGTTTGATATTGGAATGAGGTGAGATTAAGGTGCAGATGGAAAAGTTACGGTCCTAATATCTGTAGCAGTGGAGCTGAAAGTGGTGGCTACAATAATAGGCATTATCTGAAATACATAACGCTCTACAGAAAAGTTATGAATAACTTATGAGAATGTTGTTTGGAGCATTAAATCAAAGCATATGAGCCTCTGATAGATTTTAATTTAAAACATAAAATCAGATTGCCCTTTTGTCCTCTGACAGCTGAATCTATCAAATTACACACTAATAAGGTTAGGCTGGCTTATCTTAGTCTCAATTGTCTAGTGTTTTTAATGTACAGAAAAAACAAAAATAACTACATGCCAACTGTAGCACACACTTCTGTGTAACATTTGACTGGTTTGTTTATGTATATTATTTATTATTATTATTTATTTATTAGCAGACACCCTTATCCACTTACATGGATCTCTGACATATTCTGTACTATATAGAAGCTGCATCTCCCTAATGCAACTTCCTGTTTCAGTAACTCACAACTTCTCAGATAAGGTGATCAGAGCTCAGTATTTGACTAAAATGTGCCTTTATTTTATGCTCAATCCTGGTATCCTAGGAATCTTCACAATGACATACGGGACCAATATTCTTTATTTTAGCGAGTGGCAGTGAAGAGGGGTGACAGTGAATAATACTCTGATGAATAACCTGTTTGGTAATGTTTGGGCTAGTTCAATTAATGCAAATCCACTGTTAATAACTGTTCCCGATATACTGCTCTCAGAAGGTGCTGTTGTAAAGTACTGTGAGACACTTGCTTTTTCTGGTTGGTAAGCAGCAGGCAGTGGCACAGTGTAAATTCAGTACACATAAGTCCATCACTGTTTGGAACGCATTCCCACGTATTATTTCACAACAACCACACTGGCTGCTAATTGGCCACCTGTCCTGATTGTGTACAGTGGAGAGCTGAAATAGCAAATAACCTGAAAAAAAAAACACTGACAGTTTGCTTGAGCTAATTGTTCAAAAGCAGAACATGGTAATGCTTCACTTTAAGTTCCATTATTAACAATGTAAATGCATATGAACTACCACATGATATGAATTACTAAACTTACACATACTGTATGGTCTCCTAGCAACAAGTTGGTCTTCTAAATCCCTTGGCTTTAAATAAATTTAAATGAGAAACGTAGTCACCTTATTCAGTCGCATAAATATAGCAGTTATATACTGTATGTTGCTCTGTATCTCAGGATACCACTACTCAGCAACAGAGCGGAGGTTTTGATTCTTTGTCAATATGTTGTAGTTAGATATGTAATGCACTGTAAGTACCAAATTTAAGAAACATTACCATTCTGGAATCTCGTATTTTACCATGCTAGATAAATGGATAATAATTTGATTCTAGAAAACTAATTTCCTGAGATCTCAATAAAATATGGAACTAAGCACAGCCAGTACCACCAATACAACACTTGCATTGATAGTTGTAATGTGTTTTTCATTTTGTAGGGAGTTTAACCCTTAGCGGTCCATTTATTCAGCGCGTCTCAGGCGCATCAGGTCCAATTTATTTTCACACGCGCAGTTTATTTTAGACACGCTGTTTAAAAGTATTTTTTCACAGTAAAACAGGTTTAAAAGGCACTGCATATCAACAGGACACTTAGTACTGCATCTCCAGCCCCACCCCACCCATTGTTCGCTGTATTTTTCACATACATCTTCATAGATGTGCATACCGATAAATCATCTCCTGATCACTCGTTTTATCACCAAACTCCTCAATAATGCGATCCAAGTCATTATTCTATTACAATAACATCTCAAAAAGCTCTGCAAATGTCTGTGATATTCTTTGAGTGCTGGATGCAGAAGCAACTATCTTGTTTGTTTATGTCCATGTTATCTCTGTGGTGCCAGGGCTATGTGTATTGCTCAGATCTGGCCCTTTTTTGTTGTTTTTTCAGCTTCTCTCAGCTCCCATTGGTCTCACTCGGCCATTGAATGGTTTTCTCGGCTTTTTCCAGAGAAAAAAAATGACTAGAAACCTGTTTTTTATGGTTTTTTGATGATGTCGGACAGGGTCTGATATTGGACCAGAAAGGGAAAATTGTAATGTCGGACCAGGTCCGACATAGGACCGCAAAGGGTTAATATATTTCATGGACAATTTTGAATGGAATAAGTATTGAACAAACTGTTGAAACTTTAATATGTGAGCCGGCGTTCTCTAGTTTAATCTAATATGATCTATGTTCTTCTAGCGACAGCGTAGGAGCAACATCGTGTGAGAAGTGCATCGTTTTAAAAGTGCAGAGCAGTTAGAAGCAGTAAGTAGAAATTAAACCTGGAATTGCTTTCATCAGAAAATACACTGATTGGGAAATTAATGCAACTTAAATTCTAACAGCTGTGTGTCTTTTTCTGATCACAAACTGAAACTCAGAGCAGCTGATTCAAATTCAGCACTGTTCTGAGACAAGGGAAAGGGGCGGGGCTACCAGCACAACAGAACACAACAAAGCAATGCAGTTCTTCCAGCGACAGCGTGGGAGCGACATTGTGTGAGAAGTGCATTGCTTAAAAGTGCAGAGCAGTTAGAAGCAGTTTGAAAGCAGACTGACAGCTGCAGAAACTAAACTTAAACTTACAAAAAAAAATGAACAATAATAACATGGCCTTCAAGCCAGTAGTCTGTGACAACTGCATGATGTGGGAAATCTGACAAAATCCAGCAGAGCTAAACCAAGTGTGTGTAAAGTGCCGCACGATCCAGGACTTGCTTAGACTAGTAAGTATGCTAGAAATGGAGCTGCAGGAAATGAGACAACAACAGGAGCTTGAGGAGCTGGCACACCCACAATTCATGGAAGTCTGCACCCCTAACAGACTGAAAGCCACCAGAGAGAGATAGAAGACAGTCAAAACAGCTGAGTTCAGGTAGGCAGCAGCAGGGAAAAAAAGAAACTTCGTCAAACACAACCACCAGAAATCAAAACATCCAACAAATTTCAGCCACTTCAAAATTTAGATGATCAAAACCAACATCAAGAGAATGGAAGGAACAACATCCAGCACCCTATTAACAGTGGTGGCCAGACAGCAAAAAGAAGGGCGATCATGATTGTTGGGGACTCCATATTGAGAAACACACCAAGTTCAGTTCTGGACCCCCTTACTACAACATTGTGCTGCCTTCCAGGAGCCTTTGTCACACACATCACTGAGAACGTGGACAGGCTCCTAGAATGAACAGGAGACGACCCGGTAGTAGTCGTCCACATTGGTACAAACAACATTGGAAAAGACAGGCCAAAATCCCTGCAAAACAAATTCAGAGAGCTAGGAAGGAAATTGAAAGACAAGACCAAAACTGTGGTATTTTCTGGGATACTGCCGGCACCTTACAAAGGAGCATATGGACAGCTGGAAATAATTAACCTAAATGCATGGCTGAAAACATGGTGCACAAAGGAAGGCTTCACCTTCCTTGAACATTGGACCACATTCTACAACAATAACCATCTATATAGGTGGGACGGACTGCACTTAAACAAAAAGGGAACCAATCTACTCAGAGAAAGGATCCTTGAGGAGGTTCAGAAGCATTTAAACTAGAAAGGAAGGGGGGAGAAATCAACAAAAAAACAGAAGGGAGACTACATCAAAACAAGGGCAACAACTCAGGTAAGACAGCCATTAAATGTATTTATCTAAATGCTAGAAGTCTCAGAAACAAAATGTTAGAACTTTAAGCTACTCACTAACAGGTAACTATGATGTGATAGGTGTTACAGAAACGTGGTTATCCGAAAGTGATGGAGATGAATATAACATTAGTGGGTATACACTATATAGGAAAGACAGGCAGGACAAAAGAGGTGGAGGGGTAACACTATACATCAAAATAGTCTCAAAGCCCAGGTGTTAAATCTGGGAGAAGAAAACAATGCAGAATCAATATGAGTCAAAATAATGGACAAAAATTCAAAGGGCATGCTATAGACTGCCAAATTCAGGCACCGAGCAAAATAATCTGTTATACAATGACATTAGAAATGCGTGCAGCAAAGAGAAGCCATATTAATGGGGGATTTCAACTTCCCCCATATAAAGTGAGAAAGCCCGATGGGGAGCATGAACAGACGAAGTTGAAATGGTTGAAATGACAAATGACTGCTTCCTAACACAATTTGTCACAGCACCGACTAGAGAGAAGGCATGCCTTGATTTAGTCTTTTCAAATAACGAACACAGAATAACTAAAACAGAGGTCAGAGAACCATTGGCAAACTCAGACCACAACATGGTCTCCTTTGAAGTGCTTTTTAAAACCCCAAAAGTAATGACTAAAGCTAAGGTGTAAAATTTTAGGAAGGCAAACTATGAAGGAATGAAACAGAGACTAACAGAAGTAGATTGGAGTAAAATAGAGAAAACATCCAAGTTAACAGGATGGCTGTTTTTTTAAAATGTAGTACTAGAGGCGCAAAACAATTACATCTCAAAAGCAGACAAGTCTAAATCTAAAACAAAGTTGCCAAAATGGTTTAATAGATTAATTAAAAAAATATTCAGAGAAAACGGCACTTTACAGAGCGTTTAAAAGGGACCAAGAATAAAGTACACGGAAAGAGTACTTGGAACTGCAAACACAAGTCAAAAAGGAAGTTAGAAAGGCCAAGAGAGAGATAGAAATGAGCATTGCTAAGGGGCTAAAACCAATTCCAAAAAGTTTTTCCAATTTTCCTCTCCTTCCCCCGCTCTGACTCCACCATCCCCTCCCGTATCTTTACCTGTCTGTCTGCTATCTCCTCCTAGATGCACTCGCATCACCTCAAACTCAACCTCTCTAAATCTGACCTCCTTTTCTTTCTCTCCTCCTCCCCTTCCTCTGATCTCTATATCTCAATTCCTCTGGAATCTACCACACTCTCTCCATCCTCCTCAGCTAAGAACCTCTGAGTCACCCTGGACCCCTGTCTCTCATATTCCCAGCACATCTCCACTCTGGCACACACTTGCCGATTCTTCCTGAGCAAACTACAAAGAATCCGACCCTTCCTCACCAACTACGCAACCCAGCTCCTTGTCCAGACCCTGGTACTCTCCTGCCTAGACTACTGCAACTCCCTCCTGGCTGGCCTCCCTGCGTCTGCCACCCGTCCGCTCCAGCTCATCCAGAACTCCGCTGCTCGCCTGGTGTTCTCTCTGCCTCACTTCTCCCATGCAACTCTACTGCTCCCCTCTCACTCCACTGGCTCCCGATCACTACTCGCATCCAGTTCAAGACTCTTGTACTCGCCTACAGATGCCTTGACCAGACTGCACCCAGCTACCTCCAGACCCTCATCTCTCCCTACACCCCCACTCGACTTCTCCGTTCCTCCTGCACTAGAAGACTGACTGTACCTCCTCTACACTCCCCTGCCTCCAGAGCCCGCTCCTTCTCCACCCTCGCCCCGCAGTGGTGGAATGACCTTTGTACAGATGTCAGGACTTCCCAGTCCCTGACCACTTTCCGGTGCCTCCTCAAGACTCACCTCTTCAGACAGCACCTGTAGAACTCCTCTTTTCCCTCTGGACACTTTATCACTCGTCCTTTACTTGCACTTATCTGCTCCCTATTTTACTGCACAAGTGTTATTCAATCTGTAGTATTTTGCATTTAATCGTATCCTGATGTAATTATCACTGACACTGTTATCTGCTTCGATGTTGATTTGTATTTTGTCATATACTTGTACTTACAAGTCATTGTATTTTATCTTGCTCTTAATCGTATTAATACTTGTACTGTGATTCTTGAAATGTATTTTTTGTTTACGACTGTAAGTCGCCCTGGATAAGGGCGTCTGCTAAGAAATAAATAATAATAATAATAATAATAATATTATAACAGCAAGAGAACATTCAAAGAGGAGGTAAAATGTCTAAGAGACACAAATGGCAAAATCATAGATGAAGAGAAAAAAATAGCAAATATATTAAATTATTACTTTTCACAAGTTTTTACAAAGGCGGATACGGGCAACATGCCCCACATGTCGACCTGTTCCTATCCAGTTTTAAATAACTTTAGCATAACAGAGGCAGAAGTGTTAAAGGACCAGGGGTCACAAATGGAAATTAGATAAAGGGGCATTCAGAACAGAAAAAAGGAGGCACTTTTTTACACAGAGAATTGTGAGGGTCTGGAACCAACTCCCCTGTAATATTGTTGAAGCTGACACCCTGGGATCCTTCAAGAAGCTGCATGATGAGATTCTGAGATCAAAAAGCTACTAACAACCAAACGAGCAAGATGGGCCGAATGGCCTCCTCTCGTTTGTAAACTTTCTTATGTTCTCATGTTCTTATGATATGTAAATGTATATGGTAGCAGTGACAAACCTTGGTCGAGCCTGTCCTTTGGGAATGTATATTTTCTTCAGTTGTACAGGGCAATCTGAAGGTGGTTAATAGAAGCTGTATGGCTTTACTTCTGCCAACATTTTCTTTGGTCTGTAGGACTGTGTAATAGATAGAAAGAAAGTAATACATTTCCCTTTCACTTTTTCTTTCATCGTCTGGGTCCGGTCCTGTCAATTTTAAAGTCTATGTAACGACATTATCACAAAAGTTATGCATTTCTCTCTCGTTCGTAGGTACAGTACAGAATTATATTTAAAAAGAGCTAAATGAATACAAACCTATTTATTATGACTTTTGATTTTTTTCCTTTGAAAATGTTTGAAATTTTATGAAAGCACGGAGTTAATCGTTATATAACTCACACAGGTGAAGTGCAGTTTTTTTTTTCATGGTAGATCAGTCAAACATATACATTTCAAAATATATTTTATTACAATATTTGCTAGAAATAAAAAGCTCCTGAGACCTATATCTCTTGTCCAGTGGTGTCCCAATATATTCTCCTGTGTTGTATTCTGCTGTGTTGTATAAAATTACCAGGAATTCACTTTACTAACTGAAAATTGGAATCCAACTGCAGCATTAAACAACCCTATTCCCCTTGTGTTCTGTTCAGTCTGGGGCATTTTTTACTTTATGATAAGATTTAAATGTTGTTACTTCAAGGCCAAACAGTGTGGCGTGCTAATTGGCATGCATGTCCACACAATATATCCTTAAATGACTTACCCACTGCCACCTATTAAATATGATGAAAACCAGCTGTGAAGACTGGCTGTTGTACAATGGAGATACAAAAAGAGGACAGCTTTAGCCATACAGTTAATTGCCTTCATGTGACAGCTTCCTAAAAGCTGTGATGCACTGTCACTCTGGAAATGGAAATAATAATTATCAGTGACAAACTTAAATGCTTCCAAGCCAGATGTAATTTCAAGCAATTAAATAGTGGCATTAAAGGGACAGACTGTGAATTTAAAGCATGAACATGTGGGGGATCTTAATAATTTGGATCACATTATTGGCAAACACAAAAGGGGATCACTTAGAAAAAATTAAAGATTGTGATTTGAGCAAGAATGGGCAACACTTTTCAAAAAACTTGAGAATGTAGAGAGCATACAAATGGAAAAAGTAGATGTGCTTACTTTATAAATTGGCTGGGAAAATACTTAACAATGTGATCATTATTGGATAACATGTAACATTACACTAATGTTAGACTGTGAACAATTCCAGTGGTTCAAGTGAAAAAACATGTATTGTACAATGTAGGAAAAGGTTCAGGTTCAAATGAAAAAGCAAGCCAGTTGTCAACAGTATCTCCTGTATTATCCCCAGATGTGTTAGTTACTGTAAATATTCACAAATGTGTTGGAAACAGCACAGCAGACTTTCAGGAGAATTTTGGTAAGAAGGAAAATGGGGAATTGCAAAGGGGATTTATGACTGGTTTGAAGTGAAAGGACTTCTTAGAGGAAATAGAATGTGAGTAGAATGTGAGCACTTATGTGAAACCGCCCACTAACAAAATCAGATGGATTTCTTGAATAAACAGAACCTCACATTAGTTAGGGTTACCATAGGGCTCCAGATTAACCGGACGCTTTGAGACAGACCGGAATTTCAAAATTCCCCCTAAATTGAAAGTAATTCACGTATAAATGAGCTCCACCTTTGCTGAGATTAATCCTGCTGTGGTGGAATTGCTTGGGCGCAGCAAACAATTCACACTGATCAGCTGCTTCTGATCAGATCTTAATGAACGAATAGCTAATTTATCGATAGAGCAACGAGATGATGATGAAATTGTATTTGCAGAATAATATGGGCGATTGAATTTTAACAAACAGAAAAAAATAGCGACTGGCTGCAATTCATTCTTGGTATAATACAATTATTTGACGCGCATGCGGGTATTTAAGCACCATTATTAATTGTAGCTAAGGATGGTTTATTTACACCTTCATTTATTTCAATTTAGGGGCAAGTTTGAAATCCTGTTCTGTCTCACAGTGTCCAGTTAATCTGGAGCCACATGGTAACCCTACATTAGTAAGGCTCTCAGCCTATTCCTTTTGGAACACAACCTCCTCTCTGCTGGCATATCATTAAAATAAGTTTAACAGCAGGAACCACAGATAATAAAAGAAACAGAATGACCACCTTCCCCCTACATGTGCCTGCTGCAAGATGGTGGTGGGATGAATAGGCAAATAACATCGCATTTTGTGGTGACTTCTAAATGATTGAAGGCGTGGAATTTGGTTGTTTCATTCAGAACAAAAACACTGTTACACTGCTGTAAAATGTTGTCATTTACCTATCCCAACATTCAAACCTAAAATCAATAGAAAATCCCTTCACTGTAAAATTATAATGACAATAGAATTGTTTATCACTTGTTTGACAATGGATGGCAACCAGGTACTGGCCCCTGAAAGACACCTGCCCTTCAGGAGTCTTCTCATTTCACAGTGTGCCTGGCCAGCAGAGGGCACTATAGAATGGTGAAGTGATGCAGTCCCTGATAATTGCATCTCTTGTTGTCTAAAATTACTGTATACTTACTGGTCACCAAGAATGACTTGGGACTTGGTGACATGGTGGTGAGATTTCTAGATCACACTATTAAAGGTTTGTTTAGGAAAATAAATAGCTGCTATATATGTACTTGTTTGATTATTATTCTAAACTTGAAAGTAGTAGAATTAATAAGCTGTCTAGATTTTATGTGAAATATTCTGGTCAGTCATCATAACTTTAAACACATCCTGAAATAAAGCCAGCATAATTGCAGACCCTTTACAGCACTGCGACAAGACATTTAAAATTCAAATGAAAGGTTGTCTCTTCATGACAACAAGAAAGAGCTGCTCAATTTACTCGAAAGGAATATAAAGGCATTGAGCAAAGTATACAACATACTGTATAGTGCATTCTCCAGGGGCTTTATCCCAATGGGTAGTCTCATTTTCCACTCTTGGAGGAGAGTCACGGCTTGGTTAGCTGATGTTTTCAGCTTTTCAGTCTCCCAGCAGATGCAGTTAATTAAACTTTAATTGGAATGGAATGGTGTTGAACTTGGAATCCTGTCACAAGTCTCTTGCCATGTATTGTATTACTTGTACTGTAACACTTGAAATGTATTTGCTTACGATTGTAAGTCGCCCTGGATAAGAAATAAATAATAATAATAATAACACTGAGAAAGCAGATTGAATTAGCTTGTTCATGTGAAGAAGATGGCTGCCTGTCATTTCATTACTGGAACTGTATTTCAGATTCCACCAATATGATAGCACTCAGATGGAAGGAAGTGTTGGATTATACTTGTCATGACAACTATAAACAGTTTTAGTGCCAAATTAGACCAGGTGTTGTTTTTATTTAACCCTGCCAAACCCACCACCCCAATATCTTGCCATGGGGCCATGCTTCATATAATTTAATGAGAATGACTGTTACATATCTGCAATCATTTATTGTGTTTATTTGGTACAAAAAGGTTTGCTCTGTTTTTGTCCCACCCCCCTTATTTAAAAAGAAAATACTAAACATTACTTGTATCACTCTCACGCAACAGATTCACATTAAACACATTGTTACACATACATACAGTACATGTTGTATTTGCTGACACCAGGCAACAGTAAACATCATAACAAGGTTTAAAAAATAGGATTTAGAAATATTGAATTTCAAAATGTTTATTTTGCTGAGGAGTTTAAGCTTATTACAATACATGTTCCATCATGACCTGAAATTGTTAACATGGTCAAAAAAAAAAAAAACATTAAAATCAATGATCCCAATAAACCAATCTTAAACTTTAAAATCTGTTTTGCTAAACATATACATACAAAAAGTATTCATCACCATTTTTAACTTGACTCTCTTAAAAAGAAAACAGTTATTATTCAGATATAAAATGTGTGCTGCAAACAAACTGCATACCATTCCATAAGGCCAAGTATGTAAGATTGAACAAACATGGTTGTGGTCATATTCTTTTTTTTATGGGACAGTAGTTCAGAATCTATTTAAATAGTGACAACTTGTAATGTCAGCATGTCTCCTTTTAAATAAGCAAACTCCCATAAGACCAGGTTTAGTACCAATGTGGAACACAGTTCCTCCTTAAACAATCATAATCAATGGAATAATAATGTTAATAAATCAGTGTTTTACATTTTAAACAAACATGTATTGTAAATTCATCATATAATAATATATACTATATGGGATATATAATATAGACTCTTTTCACCCCAGCTCTGTTAATAGAATTTATCAGTTTATTCTCATGGAAAAGTTAATGTTCATTAAAATAATAAGCATGCAAACTAATAAAACGCTAATTAGATGGAGTTATTTTACAATGCATCTGTTGTAAAGATGTATGGCAACTAGTTATTTCTCACGTAATCTCTGTGCTGTATTTTCTTACACTGGGACTCCTTTATTATTTTGCTAATTTCAAGATATTCCAGATTAAGGTTTTAATTAGGAAATGCAATGCAACAACGCGCAGTGTGCAGGGCAGAGAGTGTGAGCGGGGAGCGCACCAATTGTATATGGAGCAGGGGAGCGGAGCGGGGTGGTTGCTGGAGCAGAGCGCAGAGCGGACATTTCCGGCCCACACTTTCACAACACCGAGAAGAACTGAGCATGGTTTATTTTTCTTATATACATGTTCAGCCATGGAGATTGCACACAAGTTTTTTAAAACGTTATGCCCCAATACAGCGCTGTGAACACGGTTTATATTTTCTGCACTCTTAAGGATAGTTCATTCACTACAGGATGGTCCGTTAGCCCCGTTGAGACTCACTCATATGTGTTCATGGGTTGCTGTGAACTCCCTATGAGATATTCAATACAAACAAGCCCAGTAAAGCTAATTTAATATGAATCATATGCAAAGTTCAAAATAGGTGAGTACACAACATCGTAGGAACCTGCTAAAAACCTGTTAATTGCAAGATGATATTTCCTGACTTTTACTTATGTACGCATTTTTTCAGTACCAATCAATAATAATGAGAAAGCGTCTTCGAGTTGAATTAGATAACTTCTCTTAGCATTTTATGTTGTCTTTTTTCTTTTCTGATCATAGCTGGGGATTTTTTTTTTTTTTTTTACTTGGGTCAAGCTATGCGATTATAATAAGGAAGATTAAATAGTATTCCTTTCTGAATGTGCATTACATCTTGTCATCTACAATCGGCAACACAGTGGGGGAGAAATGGCTAGTTATATTCCCTGCATCACTGATAACATGTTTTTCATTCATTTAGATATATGTTCCAGATTCTGTGGAGCACTGGTGCCAGCTAACACCACAGAATTACAATAGCCCTAATGCTTTTCAGTGGTAATGTACTGCAATGGTAGCACAAGGACAGTTACAATGGAAAGTGATAATGGTAAAATGGTACCACAGTATGTAGTAGGTATGACATTTATATAATAAGTGATGTCGGCACAAATACCCTATGACATGGAAAGTATAGAGTAGGTGTATTCCAGCTGATTAACCCTTATGGGTTCTTCTACTTACTGTCAGCTGCTGGACATGACCCACCCTTTTGTTGACAGGGCGTTTGCCAGCGATTCTCCTTGTCTTTGAAATCCCCTGCCAATCCCCCTTTTTTTAAAACATCATTTAGGTCAAGATTAAGACTTATCTGTACAATGTAGATTTTAATTGTGTTAGACAGTAAAGTGGGTTAGAATCTGCATTAAGTGCACACAAAAGTACTAGTGTCAAGTTTGAAAACAGTAGCCAAACTGGGGATGGTTGAAAAATAATGCCAGGTTATACATGCATGTTTCTGTATTTTATGAAGTGAGCAGGTTTCATAATATTTGATTACCATGTTTGGATTATTACAGTGCAATAGTAGGCTATCGGGTTACATTATATCAGGTAATCATCATAATAGTTAACTAAGAAGGTAAACACAAGGATATTACTAAAATAAAATGAAACCATTACATAAGTAATTGATTTATTAAAAAACAACATCAACAACTACAATAAAACACCACTCCTACTTCTGACCAGTATGAAAAAATAAAAATACAAAATACATTGCAGCAGTCATCCTACCAAAGGCAACTTTATCATTTTTTTTAAAACCTGACAACAGTTAGCAACACAACAGGTGTAACTCTTGAGTTGTTTAGAATAGATGTTACACCTATTAGACATGTACCCTTTACTCGCCTATGGGTGCCTATTAAACTGAACTGTATTGCTTTCGAGTCATACTAACCTCCAAGTGGTTGGGTTATGTCATTTTCCAGATCTCAGTATAAACACCCCCCTTCTCCTAAAAGGACCCTCTTAACCCATGGCTTCTGCTTCTTTTTTATGTGTAGTATGTTTTTTTATGTTTTTTTCTTAAGGAACTAATCTATGGTATCCAATTCATGAGACAGACAAAAAGCCTCAGATAACAGGGCTTGGATTTTGTATTCATTAACCCTCAGGTAGAACACTGTCATGACTTTGAGTTATGCATTATTCAGATTCAGCCCCTGCTGTGTGTTAAGTGCCATTTTGGCTGCCACGACTTTGCATTGTTCTAGAGCTATCTTCCATCCGAAACAACAGTTTTGAAAAATATCACGCCTGGAAATCTGTTTTCTGAGAAATGTTACAGAGGGACTCTAAATGGAAACCTTCACCCCATGACACGTATCTCGTAGATTTCTCCCACTCTCTCTTTCTCTCTTTCCTGGGATTTTAAAATAGGCCGTCGGGTGGGGTTCTTATCAGCACAGGAAAGGGAGTGTGTGGATATGCAGGACAGAGTATTAAAAAAAAAACTTCAAGGTGGAGAATATTCTTGAAATTGTACTATCTACTTAGGGCGATAAGCAGAGAGACAATTTCCACAGCATTCACTTGAGCCTTACTGTACATGTGTCTGTGTGTGTGTTTCTATATACACATAGAGATCAGCATTACTATGCATGTGTTCAGCTTTGCTACTTTACATTCTTCTGTGTTTTGTATTCTCTCTCCTTCTCCCTCAAGCAGACACTAAGGTAAAACACATGTTCAATATTTTGAGTCATTTTGAGTGCTTGTGTATGAGAACATTTTGGCACAAGTACAAGTATTGTTATAACTGCTACACACTGCTTTAATGTAAGTATTTATTCTGTGTAATAAATGGGTATGTCAAAATATCAAAATGTTATCTGTTACCATTCCATCTATGGCTCATAACATTGTAGCTGTTCTTATGTTACCATTGCCATTTGAGATAATGTTGAAGGCAATAGTGTAAAGTACATTATGCACAGTGAAACTCTCTATAATAGCACTCCCTCTATTTATTATCACCACATTGAAATGTCCCGAATGCCAGAATATAATGGATATTCATGGGGACAAGCCCCTGACAAAAATATGACTTATTATGACACTCCAGTTAATATCAATCACCTTAATAGTAGTTATACAACTGATTTCTACACCACTTAATGTAATTTTGAAAAAACAAAAGCATTAGAAAGGTGTTTGAAATATTAAAATGAACACTGTTGAAATCAATGCAATATCTAGTTCTAAAGTGTGTTTTTTATTATTTATTATTTTTATTCTTATTCTGCATCTTGTCATTGTTTTTGTCAGGTCCTTTGATAATAAGAGGGTTTAACAATACTTTACATAAACTAAATCACTGCTATATATAATGTCACAATAGCTGATACCTGTTACATAATGCAAACTAACCTTGTGGACAAAAGGGAGCCACGGTGTGTAATGGTGCCATCTAGTGAGATCTGAGGGATGTACAAGTGAGTATTTTCTTTAATGGGTAATATATATATAGTCAAGAGTGGGCTTGTCGGGGTACAAAAGGAGATGAGGGGTAGGAAAAATACTGCAGATAGCTTTGATAAAACAACTGTAATACCACATACATACAGTTGTTTTCAGACAGTAGTTTTCATTCTCCCAAAATGGTCGACAGAGCCAAGAAGGCAAACTGAACTCCAATACCCAGAACTACTGGCAACTTCACTCACAGGGTTATTCTGGGAATGAGAAACATATAAAGGCTGATGTCAGGGGAATGAACAGGAAGGAAGCGAGCAGCATTTACCTGTGGAAAAAAAAAAGCCAGTGGAAACGAGACTGTGTGATTCAAAGAAGAAAAATAGTCACCACCTTGCAAAAATTATTGCTTGCATAAAGTTTGTTGTGCAATGGAATAACAATGTAATGGAAATAAACCTGCTAACCAAAAGTTTGTATATTTTATATACAGGGAAACGGCTTACCCATCCCGTAGGTTAGAGAGGGTGTTCTGGGATGTTTGTAGTCAGCGCTTCTGGGGAGTTAGGTGTTTGTTTTGTTTGTTTATTTTGTTTTACTTTTGCCGTAATAACACAGGAATGCCAAGAGCGTCCGCGCTGAAGATGAGAACAAAGGAATTATAAGCTGGTCTTGTACTACAGCCATCTCCAATTTAATCTTTTTGGATATATGATACGTACCTTACACGGTGATTCGCTGGCATCCACTAGAGGGCAGTCAACAATACTTACATGATCTCCTTCACTGTTCTAGAGAACAGTGCCCTCTGCTGGACCTGTGAAATAGAAACATACAAGAGAGTAATTAATGGAAGAGACTGTGGTGTTAAGAAACAGATTGGTGTTGAGAGAGACTGGTGCATGGACTAAAATAAATATTAGTTGTGAAGTTATTTTTGAACCATACTCGGTGTAAATGAATAAAACTGTTGTAACTGATCTCTGTTCTCTCGACCAATCCTTCACACCATGTTACAAATACACTTGGATACCCACAGACTGGTGAAATAGTATTTCACTCTATATATATATATATATATATATATATATACAGTGCCTTGCAAAAGTATTCAGACCCCTGACCAATTCTCTCATATTACTGAATTACAAATGGTACACTGAAATTTCGTTCTGTTTGATATTTTATTTTAAAACACTGAAACTCAAAATCAATTATTGTAAGGTGACATTGGTTTTATGTTGGGAAATATTTTAAGAAAAATAAAAAACTGAAATATCTTGCTTGCATAAGTATTCAACCCCTGTGCTGTGGAAGCTCCCAGTTTACACCGATGAAAGAAATTGCCCTAACAAGGACACAATTACCTTACCATTGGCCTCCACCTGTGAACCATTAAAGTTGCTGTCACATTTTCTGGATAAAAACCTCACTGTTGAAGGATCATTGGTCAGGCTGTGAATCTGAAGGAAAATGAAGACCAAAGAGCATTCTACAGAAGTTAGAGATAAAGTAATACAAATGCATAGATTAGGGAAAGGGTACAAAATAATATCCAAGTGTTTGGATATCCCAGTGAGCACAGTTGGATCAATAATCAGGAAGTGGAAGCTGCATCACACCACCCAGGCACTGCCAAGAAAAGGCCGTCCCTCAAAACTCAGCGCTCAAACAAGAAGGAGACTTGTGAGAGAAGCCACAGAAAGGCCAACAATCACTTTGAAGGAGCTACAGAGTTCAGTGGCTGGGAGTGGAGTAATGGTGCACCAGTCAACCATATCAAGAGCTCTGCATAACACTGGCCTGTATGGGATGGTGGCAAAAAAGAAGCTGTTACTCAAAAAGTACCATCTGAAAGCACGTCTGGAGTTTGCCAGAAAGCATGAGAGTGACCCAGCTGCGATGTGGGAAAAGGTTTTGTGGTCAGATGAGACCAAGATAGAGCTTTTGGCCAAAACTCAAAGCGCTATGTGGCGCAAACCTAACACTGCCCATGCCTCAAGACACACCATCCCTACAGTGAAGTATGGTGGTGGCAGCATCATGCTGTGGGGATGCTTCTCATCAGCAGGGACTGGGCATCTTGTTAAAATTGAAGGAAGAATGGATGGAGCAAAATACAGGGAAATACTGCAAGAGAACCTGCTTCAGTCCGCTAAAAAACTGAAGCTTGGGAGGAAATTCACCTTTCAGCAGGACAATGATCCCAAGCACAAGGCCAAAGCAACATTGGAGTGGCTCAAGAACAAAAAGGTGAATGTCCTACAGTGGCCCAGTCAAAGTCCTGATCTCAATCCCATTGAGAATCTATGGCACTATTTGAAAATTGCGGTCCACAAGCGTTGTCCAACCAACCTGAACAACCTGGAGCAAATCTGCCAAGAAGAATGGGCCAAAATCACTCCGACACTGTGTGCAAAGCTGGTACATACTTACCCCAAAAGACTTAAAGCTGCGAAAGGTGGCTTTACCAAATATTAATGTGTGGGGGTTGAATACTTATGCAAGCAAGATATTTCAGTTTTTTATTTTTCTTAAAAATATTTCCCAACATAAAACCAATGTCACCTTACAATAATTAATTTTGAGTTTCAGTGCCTTAGCTGCAATAGACATAGGTAAATTCACTTAGAATTACTGTTTGTTTTATTTCGTACTGCACAAACAAAAATATACCAAAACAATTAAAAACAAAGCATTAATATCTTACTGTTATCATATACACTCACATTGCACAATAACACAAAGCAAATAAATATCTACTTGCTGAAGTGTTTTTTATTTTAGCCAACGAGGTGTTCACTTGTGGCAGCAATGCACTAGCAAAAGTCACAGGGCAGTGACGTCAGCTACCTAGCAACAAGCCTCCTATGTTGGGAATGGATTCTTTCAATGCAGCGAGTTTGTGCATTTGAGAAAGGAGAGGAAGACTCATGAAATTAATAGGATACTTAAGTTGATGAGAATCAATTACCCTCCTGTGGCGGAGTGTCCCGCCCCTATTTATTATTATTTGTATTATTGTTTGCGGCGCGGATAACAGCGCCAGCGTATTTCTTATTATTTATATTTAAAACCTGTGAGGATGCGTGGCTGATCAGCTACTGATTATTTAACTAGCTGACAGTCACGCATCCTTACCAAACGCGTGCAGACTGTGGCCGAGGGGTAATAAGATAATTAACAGCTAGTTAACCCCTCGGCCAGATTGTAAGAACCTGCAGCTGTCCGTGCTGCAGAGTTGGGTGTACAGAGAGGAGGTACGGGGAGATAGAGAGGAGACAGACTTTAAAATGAACAATTCCTAAAACGTGCTGGATTAGCCAGCACGACACTTACTTGTTTGTCTGTTTATTCGTTTGGCCCTCGTGCCCTTTTGTTTTTGGTTGTTTTGTTCAAATCATTTGTTTTGTTTATTTATTTATTAAAATCAGCTGAACGCCGTTGCATTCAGCTTCACCCGCCCATCCATTGTTTTGATTCAGTTACTTCCTGGTCCGTGACGTCACCACACCTCACCACTGCAAGCCATCCTGCCACACCTCCGCAGTATCAATTAAAACAGTGTGCTGCTTTTTATAAGACAAATGAAAAAAAGCGGGTTGCGTAGAGGATTTATATTGCACCCTGATGCCCCCCATAAAATGAGGGAGTGGTTGTACAGTATTTGTTAGCCTATTTGTTTTTCTATGGGTCTCTCGCTATATCGCGGCCCTCTATATATAGCAGATTTATATTGGACCCCGACACCCGCGATATATCAAGTGGTTGGTGTGTGTATATATATATATATATATATATATACACAAAATATAGTGCTATCCCATTATAACGTGATCTATTATAGTGTGGAATCGGTTTTTATGGTAATGCAATTTCCCCCATAATGCATTTTGACTCGCAAACATTGGGAGAACGTTCCAGATATACAGTACAAAGCATGACAGACAGCAAAAAATGAAAATCTTTCTGTGTTAAAATGAAACTCGATGCTGTGGACAGAGTAAGAAAAGGTGAAACTTCACAAGATAAATGTTGCAGAATCTACATTGCGTGGATGGATTGTTTTTAGTGTGGCCCAGGCTAACAGGGGCTGGGAATAATTGTCCCAATATACATATATTTGAGTTGGTTTATTAATGTGTATCTGTAATAAAATGAAATAAACAAAATTGTGAAAAAATAAAAATAATTTCACTAGGCTATCGCTTGGGGTGTAGGCAAAAGGTATTGAGCCACGCTTGAATGGGGCTCATACTCAGTAACCCCAGTTGTATAGCCGATGATGCTGTGGCCATCAGACCCAATAGTTTTTTACACAACAGTAGCAGCACTGTGGACCCCTGCTGAAACAGGGCCAGACAGTTTTGAATAGCCTCTACTCTGTCGTCCAACAGATAGGCTCGCATGGTGAGGAAATCCAGCCGGAGACCCAAGAAGACCGTACACTGCACCGGTATTACTTGACTCTTGGCCTTGTTGAGAGTGAGACGTAGTCTCGATAGATGGTTTGTCACCGTCACCGTATGGGCCACTGTTCCTTCCTGTGACTGGGAACAGATCAACCAGTCGTCCAGGTAGTTCAACACCCTGATCCCTTGTAGCCGGGAGCTAGGATTGCATCCATGCACTTGAAAAGGGGCGGGGGGAGAAGGAGAGGCTGAAACTCGAATACGCTCCCCTGAAAGGCGAAGCAGAGATATTTCCTGTGCGCTGGGCGGATAGGAACATGAAAATACGCGTCCTTCAAGTCCACTGTTGTAAACTAATCGCCCAACAGGACACATTGGAAGATTTGGTGATGCGTGACCATCTGGAACCTCCTCTCCTTTAAGAACGCATCGAGTTGTCTCGGGTCTAGGATGGGGCGAAAGCCACCGTCCTTTTTTGGCACCAGAATGTATCTTGAGTAGAACCCCTCTCTTTGAGAAGTGTGTTCTACGAGATGGATGGCCTGTTTGAGAAGCAGTTTCTCTATTTCTTGTGCCAAAACCTGGAGAGGGTCGTTCACTGATGTATCTGTGATCCCTCGAAAGGGAGGAGGTTCTGCGCGTAACCGGTGTGCACGGTGGCGAGCACCCAGGAGTCTGTGGTGCAATTGCACCAGTATCGCAGCTGATGATGCGTAAACGAGTGGGTCTGAGGCCGCAAACTTTCAGGGCCCCTACTGGGGCTGCTGAGGCTGGGGCAGAGCACGGTGATGTGGCTGCCTAGGGCAATGGCCCTGGAACTGGAGCGCTGTTACGTGGGATCATCACGCCCTGCATTCCCTCTTCCTTGTGGAAGGGTCAGATTGCCTGCTGCCACAGTGGCTTGCAGGCAGTGCATCAGGTCACATAATTTTATGTTTATAACTATAAGTTACTCCACATAATGTGAATGTAAGTTATGGTAACCTACTGTAGTGTTATTTTAAATACTTACCTTGGTTCTGTGTTACATGCAGGGTATCATATCTACATAAATGGAGGCCCCAACTTTCACATTTGTAGTAAGGATTGTGGTGACATGGAATGGAACTTCGCTCCTTAGATTAGAAGCAGGGGATGGGGTAGTGTAACATACAGTAGCACATTTCTTGATATGCACTCTAATCTTTATGAGATTTCCAGTATATCAATTTCCCCTGTCCCATCCAAGTACAAATGATTTGAATTAGCTGTATGCTCAATTCTCCACCCTGCTTAAATTCCTGTCATGCTCGGTATTGATCTAAATGGAAAGCTTCCAATAAGCTAGACAATTAAGACACCAACCTGATAGATTTACATGTAGCACCTATTCTGTGATCAAATAACTTAATTCATTCTTTGCCTTGGATATCTCTCAAAGCAGTCACTCCAGTAAATATAATTAAACTTTTCCTGAGTGATCAGGTGAATTACCACAGATGACCTTGATTATTCCTTGTCAGCACCAATGTGGTCGCTTGGTGATAATAAATAACCTGACCTAAACTCCCCCCTTAACATTCACTAGGCCTCTCTCAAGCACAGTCTGTCAGATAAGCAAAATGGTGTGTTGATTTTGTGATGTAGACTAATGTCCATTGGTGCCTAGGTTGAGACCACTTTCAGGCATGTCCTCTCAATTGTAGTACTGGTATCCTAACTAAATAGTTTCTAAAATGGTGGCAGAGGCAGGGGGATCATCCTTCTCATACCAAGCCTGCCATTGAATAATACCATATTAAAAAGCAACGTTTTGTATGATGTACAGCAGTGTATATCTATGTTCCTCCCAGATTAACGAGAAACAGTCAACCACATGCCATCTTCTGTTTATATTTTACATGTAGTTTCTTATACAATAACTGTGGTGTCTTGTACATATTGTCCCTGTTCAACATCAGTTCATCTCGTCATTTGATCAACAATATTACACACTTACAAGCATGCATATGTAAGTAAAGACATATGTAAGTAAAGGCTGTTTGAATATTTTCTTTTTATTCAACACATGTGGGTGTTCCTAAACTATATTATTTTACCTAAATCAATGGACTGTGTCAAGAAAAACATGTTACAAACACCATGGGGCCCGGCTTAGTTTCCACAGAACAGTTGCAAGCTACTGTATAGGGGGAATTCTGTAATTTTTTGGCCAGTCAGTGTAATGCCCAAACAAGTAAAAACAAATCGTAACTGAGCAGGTAATGAATTCCACGATTGAAAAAGCTCCATACGTTTAAATTAGGGATTGGCTGTTGTCAAGAGCAGAGAAGACAACAAATATAAGTAATACGGAAACAGTTGTTAAATTTAGAGGAACTTCTTTGTGACTGCAGGCCTCTCTGGCGTGTGAACAGGACTGAATTCCTAGAGGATGTGGCAGAAGAAAGCCTCTTATTGTTACTGTTGAGTATGGGGGCAAAGAATGTTAGAAGATAAAGAAGCGGCATCATCAAAAAGCTCACTTGAAAAGCAGAGACAGTGATGTAATGTAGATTATTAAGGTGCTTATAACAGATATGAAATAACCATTAACATGCTATATTAATACCCAGCTTGCCTTTTGAATTTTGGGAGGGTTTTGTTCTATCCTTCTTCAAAAAACTTATTTTTGGAATGTAGTGTTCCCTCATTATAGCACATTTTCAAGAGCTACAGTTAAGAGACTGGGTACAGTTAAAATGCAAAGGTCTCATTTTCACCCTAGTCTACTTTATAAGCGCCATTGACAGAATAAAACATATTTTCACCCCATTACAATATTCTGTCAAGTTTCCCATCCATGTTTTTTATTCATAGACCCTATGGAAAAAACAGATTGGTGAATTCTAGTAACTTATTAATTAAAATGACAAATAATATTAATTGCAGGGATTCCATGCTTCATATCTTTAAACGTACAAAGATTTGAGAATCTAGCATAGAGTGTACTCAAGAGCAGGTTGTTGATCCACCTGGGACTAAATACTCTGGGAACATACACACTTTGAACAGCCTCTTTTGTACTGATCATATTATTTCATCCCACTGGGGACTGAATAGTAATTCTGCAATCTGATAGTGAGTTTACAGTTAGGATTAAGGTTTGGGGTAAAATTGTGAATAAGGTTATAATTATATTAATTATTAGATGGACAGTTGTAAAAAGAAATGGAGAGGTTGGGGGAGTAAGAGAACCTTTTATACAGATAGTGGTGAGCTGATGGAATGGGTTACCAAGCCACATTGTTCATGGTACATCACAGGGATCCTTTAATTGCTGTAAACCTGTGTTGGGGTTTTATATACCAACTTGGTATCCATAAGAACCTGGTAAAAGTAATTTAATTTGACATTATTTTTCATAGGTGTTTTTTCATAGTTTCATTTAAGATAAAAACAAGTTTGGGTAGGGGAGGTCATGACTGGATTTAGAATTGTGCTATGTACAATATTCAATTTTTAAATCTTTCCACTTTATAAACTTAATCTTCCAAGAGTACTTTGATTTACCTATATAAAATAAAATAGCGTGAGATTGTGATTTTAAGCATGTCATAATGTTTTGGTATTGAAGCTCTGTTGGTTTTTAGCCATCTTATCTATTATGTTGTCATTTCATTCTGTTCCGTCAAAGTCATTAAATGGTCTTACCACTCCACAGTGCATTTCAGGGTCTTCTGTGAGTCTGGAGACAGCTAAACTGACTTGGATAAAGCACATAATTGCTTCCATCTGTATAGCATTACTTTAAAAGCAGATGGATACAGATAGGGTTTGAACTTTTCAGTTTTTATTTTCCAAAACTCTACCTCTACCTTTAAATGTGAATTAGTAGTTGTTAATCCGTGTCTGCATCCTAATAAAGAGAAAACTAGTAATTAAAGACTGGGTTTAAGATTATTTTTTTCTTTGCTACAAATCAAGGAGATTTTAAATGATGGACTTGCTATCAGTGTACACTCCGTACTGGGTATCTTCTGCTGAAAAGAAAATCTGTCAGGACAACTCTGTTAAACGAGTGAAAATAACAAAAGCACAATGATAAACTAGGCGACTGCAAGAATTAAATGCAATTAGGATCAGCAATGAACAATTAACATAATTTGTCACTTCTGTTTGAAATAAAAATGAATAGAAACAGAATCACGTTTAGGGCCGGACCAAATCAAAGTTAGCACTTAGCGAACAAGGACACGAAAGCATTCGCGGTAAATTCCAAGCGAAATCTCGCGGAACCAAAACAAGCCCTTTTCGCCCTTCAAAAAGCAACTATCGCTTGTTGACTACAAGTCAAAGATATTAACTTTTAGTTTTTAACATTTGGTTACTCTCGTAAAGTACTTCAACATGTAGGCCTACACAGAAACATTACATAAAGCCCAAATTCTCGGCATGTAAGAACAAGCCCACCTTTCCAGTACAAGGGAGCACACATTTTTATTTTGGCTATACCGTGTCAGCATGCCAAGCGGTCCCCTCGAAACGTATAAATCTGTGTAGATAACAAAATTACGTAATACCTATAATGGTAGCCTAACTGTCATCTCAGAAGCATCAAGACGACGTTTTTAAATTTGCTTTCAACAGAAGAAATAATAATAATAATAATAATAATAATAATAATAATAATAATAATAATAATAATAATATACAACTACCCAACTCTGTCCATTTAAAAAAAATTAAAAAATCTGCAATCACCTTTTTTATTTTTTTCACGGCACTGGATAGCATTTCATTCGACTTCTTTTGTATAATATGTACCGGTACTGATCCTGGCGACATTGTTAGGTTGGTTTTTGGATGTTCTATTCACCCCAAGTTTTTTTTTTATATATATCAGCATTTTAATTTAAAAAAATCATGAAAAGAATGTGGCACATTTTCATAACAGTGACAGAACAATGCAGCATGATGCTGCAGACGTCGTGGAAACAAATTTGTAGCCATTTTATAAAACTGGATCTAGGCAATACTTAAAAGTATAAAACATACCATTGGGTACATATAAGTATTTCCATAAAGAGAACCTAATATAAACCAAACTTTAGCATCCCCGTGACAACACAATAGACAGTAGACCTTATAGAGTCACACATTGCTACTGATGTGGTACCATGTGGTTTCAATAAATTACCAGTGTGTGTTAGTTCATGTCATTGCATTGCAATTTCTATGTCAAACAATGAACATGCTACCACTGTGGAGCAATTATAGCAGCATTGATTTGGTGAGGGCATTATCACTATTTGAGAGTTTTCATTGGTGTTTAGCAGATTACCTTAAAGTGTGAAAATAATACAATGGTTTGTGCAGTTTTTTAGAGGTCAATCAGGTCTGATTGATACAGCTGTCAAAGGGACATCATGAACATTTTATGAGAATACTTAAGAAGAAAGACAGCTGTCAGCCATTAGCAGAAGGAATATCCTGTTACCAACACCGGAGTGGCAGTGAAGAAATCATATGTCTCTTAAACTGTTCTGAGTGCTTCTGTCTAGATTCTGCAAACAATATATATATATATATATATATATATATATATATATATATATATATATATTCTTTTTTTAAGGGATTATACTATGAGAAATAGTCTCAAACTAAGTCAATATTACTTCTAAACACTTAAAATATATGGAAGAGGTGTTATGTGCACAGTGCAGCTATATGTAGATAGGGGTCTGTGTTGGCTGCACTGTCATTTGTGTTTGGTTCCGCCAGTCAACTGTTTGTGCAGGACTAAGTGTCTCAGCGACTGTGTGTGTGAGCCAATAGGGTTCGGGGGATTACTATTTAGGAGCTGCCTGCATGCAGTTCGAGGTCGTGTTGCGCAGTGTTCGTGTTGTTGTTGCTGGGGAGTGTAAAGGAGCTAAATCCATTTTCTGAAAGAGCAAATATTAAACAGCACTTTCAAGAGAGCCAAAAATAATTCCTAGCAGTGTCTTCATTACCGCCGCTGGGAACCCACTACACGCCACCACCACAGTATATACTATAGTATATAGTTAACCCAGGTGTCTTTCTCCTCCACTGACAAGGTGGCAATATTTGGGTTACAGGATCTGTGCACACAATTGCTTTGTGACATCATGCAGCTGGTTATGAAGAATGCTTGGCTGCATATAACTATACATCTGATCAAGCAGAATACCAGTAATCTCAGAAAACAAGTGGTCCTATTTTCTTTTTTTTTGTAACAATTATTTTTATTCATTTTCCAATTTTTCTTGACGGAGAAAGTTTGCTGCTTCTCAGGACACACTATTTCAGCAGCTTTTAGCAGCATTTCTTCAAAAACTCTCCATCAGAAAATGGTTTTGAAGAAAGAGCTATTTTGTGAGCAATCACATAGCTTGCCTTAACAGCAGCATCACTTATGCTACAAGCATTAGTAAACATCAATCGCTGCTTTTTCAATGACTGTGCTAATTCAGAGTATTTATCTTCACACACCGTTCCTGTATATTTATCATATTTCTTGCCATGGTTTGCTTCATAGTTTCTTTTAATGTTGTATTATTTCACAGACACATGTTGCTTACAAATTAAGCACATTGGCTTTCCATTCATGTCCTCAAAGAAATATGAAATTCCCCATTTCTCTTGAAACACACAGCACTCTTGTTCCACCTTTCTCTTCACTGATAAAGACACGATGGCACTTGTAACTACAGAACCTTGTTCTGGTATTACTCGTGTCATCTACTCGAACCAGCTGACGCACTGCTGTCTCATCCACGTTTTCGGTGATTGACAGCAATCACAGCAACATGAGAATTCGTGTTGCTTATGTGAAGGAATTAGTTGGAGGCATGTTTCAGTAACGTGAGTTGAGGTCAGTGGTTGGGTAGGCACTGGCCAGTCTCACACCCCAATTTACATAGATTCGATTGGCAGGCTTATAGAGAGCAGAATTATAATTATGCACGGTTGGGAACGAGACTGTTATTGACGCAGCTCAACGAAAACCCCGATGTAATTACACGATTCAACCGACAGATGGCACTGAATTTCAATACCTACTTTATTATTATCTTACCTCAATGTTAAATTGATGGTTATTATTGTCCACAAAAGAATGTACTGTAAAGCGTATACGCTGATTTAATTCGTACTGTTAGTGTTTTTATATACATGCCCAAATCTACAGTTAACCTGTTACCATTCTTTAAACATTTACAATTAAAATGAAAATAAATACTTGCACTTACATATCTACTTGTATATGAAGTCCATCCTTCTCTCCTTCTGGACAAAGATGTCCATGACATCATTGTAGAATTGCTCTCTGTTGGCCTGAAGTTTTAAAATTCTCTCCTTTTCAATGGAAATAAGCGCCAGGGGTGAGAGCCGCCCTTGATCGGTCCGATTCCGAGTGTGGGTTTTGATCCGTTTAAGTTGACACATAACGTTTTTCATTTTCAGATCAGTTGATGTTAGACTTGCTAGCATAGCTTGGTTGGTTTGCAAAAGATCGGTAACTCAAGGACACGCCCCCAAAGCCAGAGAAGGTGAGAAGGTCTGTGCCTTTCCAACGGTTGTTCCCACAGCATTTATTCCGCAAGCGCGCATGTGTCAATATTAACTGCGCAATGGAATTAGTGTAGACAGGTGACACAATTTAGGCAGCGATGATTGTTATATATATATAATTATTTTTATTTTTATTTTTTTTTCCGGATTCTCACTAGGTAGGCAGAGTCAGAGGTAAGCGGGATATGAAGACTACAGGAGATGCCCGGTCAGAAGCGACCAAAATAAGCAGGGGAATGACGTTGCCTACCCTGTCCGCACGTCACTGGCATGTTTGTACATGTGTTCTGAGAGGTGATGGGGAGTAGAATAATCAATATGTGCTATTTAGGGAAATGTACATATGCTATGTATGATCATTTTTGCCAAGCGCCAGGGTATCGGATCAGGCCCGCCAAACTAAACAAGTTTGACACCCCTGGTTTAAACTATGAGTTCAATATGCGGAAAACAAAAACACAGCACAAAAAAAACCTCTTGCAGAACTTTATTGTACTTTTACTTTTGTAATTTTGTACTTTTTTGTACTCTTTTGAACTGGTAAGTTATGCTCTTCAGGTAGTTTGCAATTGGTATGTGCTGCTTTTATGAAAAATAAAAATATATATATATTATATTAAAAAAATAAATAAAAAATAAATAAAAATAAATAAATATAAATATATATATATATATATATATATATAAAAAATAAAAATGTATATATATTATATAAAAAATAAATAAATAAAAAAAAAATATATATATATATATATATACAGACGTGCTCAAATTTGTTGGTACCCTTACAGCTCATTGAAATAATGCTTCATTCCTCCTGAAAAGTGATGAAATTAAAAGCTATTTTATCATGTATACTTGCATGCCTTTGGTATGTCATAGAATAAAGCAAAGAAGCTGTGAAAAGAGATGAATTATTGCTTATTCTACAAAGATATTCTAAAATGGCCTGGACACATTTGTTGGTACCCTTAGAAAAGATAATAAAGAATTGGATTATAGTGATATTTCAAACTAATTAGTTTCTTTAATTAGTATCACACATGTCTCCAATCTTGTAATCAGTCATTCAGCCTATTTAAATGGAGAAAAGTAGTCACTGTGCTGTTTGGTATCATTGTGTGCACCACACTGAACATGGACCAGAGAAAGCAAAGGAGAGAGTTGTCTGAGGAGATCAGAAAGAAAATAATAGACAAGCATGGTAAAGGTAAAGGCTACAAGACCATCCCCAAGCAGATTGATGTTCCTGTGACAACAGTTGCAAATATTATTAAGAAGTTTAAGGTCCATGGAACTGTAGCCAACCTCCCTGGGCGCGGCCGCAAGAGGAAAATCAACCCCAGATTGAACAGAAGGATAGTGCGAATGGTAGAAAAAGAACCAAGGATAACTGCCAAAGAGATACAAGCTGAACTCCAAGGTGAAGGTACCTCAGTTTCTGATCGCACCATCCGTCGCTTTTTTGAGCGAAAGTGGGCTCCATGGAAGAAGACCCAGGAGGACTCCACTTTTGACAGAAAAACATAAAAAAAGCCAGACTGGAATTTGCTAAAATGCATATTGACAAGCCACAATCCTTCTGGGAGAATGTCCTTTGGACAGATGAGTCAAAACTGGAGCTTTTTGGCAAGTCACATCAGCTCTATGTTCACAGACGAAAAAATGAAGCTTTCAAAGAAAAGAACACCATACCTACAGTGAAACATAGAGGAGGCTCGGTTATGTTTTGGGGCTGCTTTGCTGCGGCTGGCACAGGGTGCCTTGAATCTGTGCAGGGCACAATGAAATCTCAAGACTATCAAGGCATTCTGGAGCGAAACGTACTGCCCAGTGTCAGAAAGCTCTGTCTCAGTCGCAGGTCATGGGTCCTCCAACAGGATAATGACCCCAAACACACAGCTAAAAGCACCCAAGAATGGGTAAGAACAAAACATTGGACTATTCTGAAGTGGCCTTCTATGAGTCCTGATCTGAATCCTATCGAACATCTATGGAAAGAGCTGAAACTTGCAGTCTGGAGAAGGCACCCATCAAACCTGAGACAGCTGGAGCAGTTTGCTCAGGAAGAGTGGGCCAAACTACTTGTTAACAGGTGCAGAAGTCTCATTGAGAGCTACAGAAAACGTTTGATTGCAGTGATTGCCTCTAAAGGTTGTGCAACAAAATATTAGGTTAGCGGTCCCATCATTTTTGTCCATGCCATTTTCATTTGTTTTATTATTTACAATATTATGTTGAATAAAAATCAAAAAGCAAAGTCTGATTTCTATTAAATATGGAATAAACAATGGTGGATGCCAATTACTTTTGTCAGTTTCAAGTTATTTCAGAGAAAATTGTGCATTCTTCGTTTTTTGTGGAGGAGTACCAACAAATTTGAGCACGTCTGTATATATATATATATATATATATATATATATATATATATATTATATATATATATATATGTTTAACACTAGAATCGCCACGGTTATACTCATACCTAAAACCGCCGCCAGCAGTCATTATGACAGTTACATTTTAAACAACATCAATATTAAAATGAAAGACGAACTATCAGACACAACTCAAAAGTTTTATTGAAGCACATCATATACGCTGTATTTAAATGAACAATTGAGCATAACAGGGTTTATTTTGTAACTCACCACATATAAAGCACTACTTCAAAAAATGAAAAACTATAATTAAAAAAAAACATTTCAAAAGAAACTAGTGTGCAAACAGGTGTATACAGGTACACATACAAAACTGTAAAAACAAAAGTAGTTTTTAATTTAAAATGAAAGTAACATATGTTTTCTCTTGCGTGTGTCACTCAGTGCAGCACAGAATCCAGGATGAGCTGCTGCAGCCTGCTGCTTTGCAGTTTTCTGATCAAAATGTTTCTGCCGAAGTGCTGTGGCTAGCTTCAAGATGAAATCTTGCCTACTGATGGCTGCCAGGTCCAGCAGAGATAACAATAGGCTTGTGTATAAAAAAATAAAATAGAATATTGTAGGTTATATTCAAAATAAAAACATGTTTTGTAAAACACAGTGAAAATGACAGCTTTGGGGGTTCTAGGTGGGTGAGATTATAACTTCGCTATTTTCGTGATCCTGCCTTTCAAATGCCTTCAGGGTGTTTAATACATGTATTTAGGAAAAGTCATAAATGGACAAATGCATAACTGCAGACATGCAGAGTAATTTAAATTTGAAAACCTCAAACCGTCAAAATGACTGCCGTGGCGGTTCTAGTGTTAAGAATGTATCACATTCATGAATGAACACTTACATCTTCAGTTTTGCAAAGACCTAGGATTTTGCATGGTCTGCATACTCACTGTGGTCTCCATCTCTTGTAATGTAGTGGCAAGTTCAGATTAGTGGCATACCATTTGATGGATGTCTGAACTGATCCTTGGATCTTCCAGTCTTCGTGCTTTGTGTCCCGAAAGGGAGAAGTCTCCATCAACAAAACTTCCACTGAAATCCCAAGACAGTACCACAGGATGTTGATATTCTCCAGGGCTACATGAGCTGTCCTCATCGGCTGTTTTGAAATATAATGCAGGCAGCATGATTGAAGTAGATGATTGACTTGTCAGTCAAAGTGAGTAATGGTTTGCCAGAGTGATACTTGACCCAGGTTAGTGTTGCAACTGCAACAAGGTATGGCCTGTGGTTCCTGGCCCATGCTATATACTACAAGTATAAATAATACAGTACATTACCATGCATTACTGTATGATATCAAGATGCAAATGTTTTACCTCCAATCATGTTGCAGTATTTCCTTTAGTTGAGCCCCCACAATGATACCGGTGAACAGAACAATACTCAGATGTCCCCAAATTATCATTCAAATCATAAACAACATGGTGGAAGGCTTCGCAAACTCGACTGACCAGTAAATAAACGCACTTGTCTTGAAATAAAATCAGCAAACCAAATGGGCCTTAAAAGGAAAAAAAAGTGTAGCAAGTTTTTTGCTACTGCCCAAACCAGAGCACAAACTCTTGAGACATTTTCACTTAACCATGTGGCTGCTGTTCGTTTTGTTTTTGCTGTCTACAGATGCTCAGCATGGCTGTAAAGGTTACTTGAATGGTTTCAGGCCATGTCATGTCTACAGCTTTAGGGCAATGACACTATTAAAGCATTGCACTGTTATACAAAAATTACATTTATACAACTAAAGCTGACATCTAATTGTTATTTTTCCCATACAGATGAGTAAACCCACAGCAACATAAAGAGAAAATGATGCATTCTATGACACAGTTGAAAACAAAGGACACTGTGAAGATCTTCAAAGGTGAAAACATTTATCGAAGCAACATAGCCCTTTTTAAAGTACCAACTTGGACAGATCAGAAATTCTGATCAGACACCCTTATTTTTCGACATGCCAAGCATACCATAGTTCACAAATTGGGAGAAAAGCAGGTGTGAGTAGTCACGACTGGAAATGAGAAGCAGCACATAACTGTGATGTTCTATGTGATAGCAGATGGCCGCAAATTGAGGTTGTATCTTTATAAATGCATATTTATTTGATGTTTTATTTTTTCCTCAAATTGAGGCTGGAAAATTTGGGCTGCATCTTAAATTCGAGGGCGTCATAAATTTGAAAGAATATGGTATCTTTTATTGACATCATTTGAGTTTATATAAAAATGAATTGCAGCAGCAGTGTCACTCTGATATTAAAATATCTATATTGGTGTGCATTATGACTAAATGTATCTGGTGTTAAAAATAAATAATTTCTACAGTCTGCATCCCATTTCCCAGTCAGAATGGGTTTGCTTTAAAATTGTCCTGGTGTTAGATCTCCCTCCCGACCTGCGAGGCAGCTGCATAAAGGGAACAGAATACCCTGCACTAAATGGCACGACAGTTTATTCCCAGGGTTAGGTTGAAATCAGCCATCTAAAAAGGGGGCAAAGCTACGGTATACAAACTCAATGACCTGGATGGGAAATGGCGTGGCATCTGCGGATTAGAGGAGCGGATGCGCTCGTTGACCAAGGGGTCATGGGTGACATTATAAAAAGGGAACGTAGTGATATGATCTGTTCCTTTGTGAATGGCTCTGCCACACCCACTGTTTGAGTCAATGTCGCTGGGCTGACTTGGCCCGCACACTCAGTGTGTGCAGCCTAAAAAAATAAATAAATAAATAATACCCTACCCTTCACTACAAAAAAACAAAACAACATGTGCTTCCTCCTCTGGGTCTTCAGCTCACTGTCTCGGTGCCTCAGAGGTCCTTCGGCACCCTCGATGCTCGACCTAGCAGCCATATCTGCTTGCCATGTCCCCATTGACTCCCCCCCCGGGCGCTCATATACTAGCGACCCGTTTTCTAAAGGGCGCTCTGAGGTTACGTCCTCCTAGAAAGGACGTCCTCCCTGAGTGGAGTCTAGACGTGGTTTTGGAGATGCTCACTAAGGCCCCGTTTGAGCCTACACATTCCATAGAGTTAAAATATCTCTCTATGAAGATAGCCTTTTTGTTAGCTATCACCTCCGCTAAGCGGATTAGTGAGCTACATGCTCTGTCAGTGCACAGCTCCTGTATGCGTGTTTGGGACGATGGAAACAGGATGTCGTTACGCACAAACCCCGCTTTCCTCCCTAAGGTGGTTACGGCTTTCCACTTGAATCAATCAGTGAAACTAGAGGCTTTTCATCCCCCTCCTTTTTCTTCCCTCCTTGCCCAGTTCGGGCATTGAGATGTTATGTGGATAGGACGAGAGCACTGCGTCAGTCTAACCAGCGTTTTGTCTGTCATGGTGAATGGACCCTGGGTCAAGCCCTCTCAAAGCAGCAACTGTCCCACTGGATTGTGGATACAGTTTCGACTGCATATACTAATGCCGGCATACTCCACCTGGGAGGTGGCCGCACCCTCTACCAGAAGAGTGGCTACGTCATTAGCCCTCTTTAGAGGTGCCTCATTGACTGATATTTGTACTGCGGCTAGCTGGGCTACTCTGCATAGATTTACCAGGTTCTACTGACTCAATGTGGTAGATCCCTCTATGCCTTCATTAGGCACAAGGGTCATGTGAGGTTGCACGCTCACACCACAAAGATTAGTTTGGTGGTAGTGAGATGTCCTTCATCTGCTGTCCGCTCATGCTTCCTCGTGACAGCTTGGCTATACTTTCCCAAAAGTATTGTTGTTGGTCGTCTTCGAATTGAAATGGAACGATAGATTACGGATGTAACCCCAGTTCCCTGAAAGAGAACACGACCAACAAACCTTGCGAGGTTGTATCACTCGCATTCGCGGGTTCGATGCAAACGAGACCGTGAGGCAGTTCTGACATAAAATGCTCAGTAAATACCTGACCTGTGGCAGGCATATCCCAAAGGTATTGTTGTTGGTCACCTTCTCTTGCATGGAACCGATTTCCTACCTGAAACCTCACAAGCTTTATATTCAGTCAGGACAATCTTGCGTTAACACTAGAACTACCAGATTTTCGAACTGCCACGTGGGTCACTTTGACCCATACATTTTTAAACTGCTTTGTTATGAAAATGAAAGACATACTATCGGATACAACTGAAAAGGTTAATTCATGAACATCATATCTAACATTTGCATCGCAGAAACACTGTATTTAAATGGTAAATTAAACATAAAAGGCTTTATTTTTTAAATGAGCGCATATACAGCACGGCTACAAACAGTGAAAAAATATAATAAAATATAAATTTCAAAAGAAACGGGTATGTACATATGCCCGTGTACAGGTGTAAACGGGTATATGCACACACAAAACTATGAAACCGAAATAATTGTTTCTAATACTACATAAAAAGAAAATATAACACTACTTCCAGTATGACGGCTGCATTGTACTCTATGGAGGAGCGTACGCGTCTGCCAGCTGACTGTGCCTGCATCCAGGAGCTGTGTTGTAAACACAGACGCAGTTCCATTGCACACTATTGTGTAAACACATGTAAACTGGTACATACAAACCTGTAAAACCGAAATGTTTTTTCCTAAAAGTAATATAAAAAAAAGAATATATAACATATGTTTCATATTAGGCACATAAATTGTTATAATGCATGGGTCACATTGACCCACGTGGTGGTTCTAGGTAGAACTGTTACTAACTTTATAATTTTTGCGATTCTGGCTATTAAACGTCTGGATATTTAATTCATATATTTAGGAAAAGCCAAAAACGGACATACACATATGATTTACAACGGAAGAGTAATTAACATTTTAAATCCAAAATGGGCCAAATAGTCCCGCATGGCGGTTCTAGTGTTAAATAACCACCTTTATTATAATACAAAATCTTACAGATTTCGAAAAAACACTGAACCCAAACAATGGCTGAATAAAAATAAAAATAAAAATAGATGGAGCGCAGCCTCATCCCTTGGAGCAACCCGGTGCTGCCTGCTAAAAAACAAACAATAAAATAATAAATCTATGTGACATGTTCATCCCGATGAAGGGGTTAATAATATTGTTTTATTAAAAGTGTCTTGTGCTTTGAAACAGTTGTTCTGCAATAACCTTGACTGTTCAGTCTTGTGATAATAACTGTTAAAATAGTTACAAAAATGCTGAAAGAACAAATATGCTAACACATGATTAACACCTGTTACAGGAATAGAAACTTATTGTATTCAGCAGGTAAGGGGGGAGTTGGGATGAAGGCAAGGCCAAGCACAATAACTGTATTTGTAACATAGCAAAGAATGCCCTAGAAATAGGGTAGAATAATTAAATAACTCAGGGCAATGCCCGTGTTGACTGGTATATTGCTTGTTGTGTGATGGAAACACCTTTTTTATATATATTGCTATATGGAAGTTGTTCTTCAGATGGTTGTTGAAACCTCTCCAGAGCGCTCTGTATTGTTTTGCTGGAGTTTCCTGTTACCAAGAATAAAAAATATCTTTGATTTTTAAGTTGGACCCGATCGTCTCTGTTTCTTGAATATTTTTTCTCCCTACACCGGTGAACAAAAATTATTAGGCAGAGGAGCATCGTATACTCCCTCCCAAAGGAACAGAGAGGCTGAGAGATTTGTGGAGAATCCCTATTCGCTCATAATTGGTGCGCTGTGTTCAACAAAAACCAAAACAAAAACCAAAATCAAAAACCAAAAATGAAAAATAAAAATATATGTAAATACATATATAATTATGGCCACCTACACCACCTCACACATTTTTCTGAAGGTGATAAAAAATAAAATAGTTAACTCCCCCCCAAAAAATATATCACATAATGTGACATCTACTTTTGCGTGACTGAAGGCAATGGAGGGAAGAAGAAAAAAACCTAAAAAGGAAAAAATCTCCGGGGACCCTAAACCTTCAGCCGCCTGCCTAAAAAAATAGCATAATTATACATAATAGGTGGAATCATATAGCGGAATGCAGTTTGTTTTGTTTTTCTTTCAATGTATGCAAAGGTTATGGTAGGGTTGGATCCTGGAATAAAGTCCTTCTTTAGGCTGTTGGTTCCAGATGTTGTTGGGCAACGAGAATGTCTTTAACATTGTTCCTTATTATTATTATTATTTATTTCTTAGCAGACGCCCTTATCCAGGGCGACTTACAATTGTTACAAGATATCACATTATACATTATTTCACATTATACAGATATCACATTATTTTTACATACAATTACCCATTTATACAGCTGGGTTTTTACTGGAGCAATCTAGGTAAAGTACCTTGCTCAAGGGTACAACAGCAGTGTCCCCCACTGGGGATTGAACCCACAACCCTCCGGTCAAGAGTCCAGAGCCCTAACCACTACTCCACACTGCTGCTTATGTAGATCTCATAAGCCTCTGAAGACCACCGATCAAGCTTTTCTATGACATGCACAGGAATATTTCGATGAGCAGCTGTGGTTGCAGCTCCAATCCTGAACGAATGGCATGAATAGTTCAAGGAAGAAGGCTGCCTTTTTGGAAATCTTGGGAGTCTTGCAGAAACCAGGACCTGGAGATTGACGGCTTCTGCACAGTTAGAAACAGCAGGTCCCGAGGTGTGGATTGGGGTCTGGAGGCCAGATATCTCAGCATGGAAGAGTGGGACAAATAAAATAATATATATATATATATAATTAATACAATCAATTTTAATAAGTTCCTCCTTCCCTTCATTTATCAGATTTACTTTGTTTACGAAAGATAGAAAACACCCCCTGAACTGCAGCAGGACCCCGTCAGGCAGCCAGAGGGAGCAGAAAAGGCCAAACGCAAACCCGCACGACACTGTACGTGCTCCAAATGCACGGAATATGTGACCCGAGACCGACGTTCAAGGTGCACACGAACTGCAGCGAAATGCCTTGACAGGAAGCTAGAAGCAGAAACAGCAGAGACACGTGTGTTCATCTTCGTCTCTCCCGAGTCAGCACAGGGGCATTTCAAATTTGGTGATTCCAAATTTAAAATAAATAAATAAATAAATAAATAAATAAACAAATAAAAGAATAGATTTTCTATTGGATCCATTTGAGATGGTTTGTTGATCTGGAGGATTGGTGTGTGAGTGATAGAACATCCAGTTTATCAGGGGTTGGAAGCAATACATTAGAGATGCAAATATAATAAATTCTAAGGCGAGGAGCAGCTTTTGTAAAAATGTGTAGAGATGGTTCTTTACAACTTAACTGAAGCAATTCCCTTCTGGTAAGTTAGTCTAGTCTGTGTTTAGAAAAATAATGCAAATGACGAAACTGAACGTCCTGGGCAAATTACTGTTTGAATTGTTCTTGATCTTGAAGAATTGGCTGTGTGACATTTAGAGAAATCTGAAAACCAAATCCTGAGGGGATAATGAATTATGTGTTAGCTGCAGCCAATGGTATAGTGCTGGACTTTGAGCTGTACCAGGGGATAGACAACCTGCTTGCAATGTTAGGGAATGCTACAGGAGACAAAAAAACTAACCCAAGGACAAGCTGTTGTAGCACGTTTAACAGCACAGCTGGAAAAGGGCACTTGTGTGTACTTTGACAGATTCTCCACATCTCTGAAGCTCGCTGACTTCTTGTTGCAGAAGGGGCTGTTCTGTACTGGAACCTTAATGAGAAACAGACTCCTAAAAACAACAAACTGCTTAGTACAAAAGATCTTGAAAGAAAGGGAAGAAGATCAACAGATATGGTACTCAGAAATGACAAGGAGGTAGCAATCATCAAATGGTATGATAAGGGTACTTCTTGCTTCTACATGTGATTCAGTTGAACCGCAGGTCATTTGCTGTCGTTGGTTTAAAAAGGACAGACAGTACCTTGACGTCCCACAGCCCCAGGCAGTTGCTGCCTACAACAAATCAATGGGTGGAGTCGATCACATAGATTGACAGATTGCTTACTACAGAATCGCCTACAAAACAAATAAATGGACTGTAAAGGTAATTTTGCACAATTCATGGCTTCATGGCTTCAGTACCAGTCACAATGCAAGACATTGGCTGTACCAATATCTGCATTTTAAGATATGCTTAGCAGAGCAACTCATTCTATTTGAAGAGAATGATACGACTTCATCCCCAGAATCCAGTGAAGATGACAATCCACCACAGAAAAAAAAACCTCCAACTCCACTGCCTCCAAAAGAATCAAGGACATCGAAGACAGCCCATTCTTCAGAAATCGGAGATGTAGAAACCTTTAAAAGGTGCAGAAATCCCGGCTTTTCCGAAAGATCTCAAGTTCGATCTGTGAAGTGCAAGGTTTTCTTGTGCCATACATAGGGCAAACAGTACACATATATGAGTTGTGGAAGTAAAAGACAAGGTGTCAGGTTTAAAAATCTGTACTACAACATTGCAAGAGCAATAGTTCAAACGTTTTAAGTTTAATGTGTGGAGCACAAGTTTTTCTTTTTGAATAAGCATAGAATGCTGCTTTAAAAGGCTTTTAATGTGCCTTTATTTCCTTTGTTGTAAGACTGGACTTATTAAGTCTTCGATTTGATATGTTTTTCATCTGATGTGGTCCTGAGGTGAACATTCTGTACACACAGTTTTTGTAAATACTACTATATATATATACACTACCGGTCAAAAGTTTTAGAACACCCCCATTTTTCCAGTTTTTATTGAAATTTAAGCAGTTCAAGTCCAGTGAATAACCTGAAATGGTACAAAGGTAAGCGGTAAACTGCCAGAGGTTAAAAAAAAAGTTTAGGTTACCAAAAACTGAAAAATAATGTACATTTCAGAGTTATACAAAAAGGCCTTTTTCAGGGAACAAGTAATGGGTTAACAACTTACAGCTGTTCTGCAGCAATGGAAGTAAATTAAGCCTTGAAAGTTGATGCTAACAATTCCTACAGGTGTCCCAACTTTTGTTGATTACTTACAAACCCTCTGTCTGTATAAAAGCAGTGTTGGAACAGACTGTGTTACTACACCCTCTTAAGCATTATTTGGACAGTATTGTACTGCAGGAAGCAGTATATTGCTCTCATAATGGCGAGAAAAAGGCAATTAACAAAGGAAGACAGACAGACCATTATAACCCTTAAAAGTGTAGGTCTTTCCTTTAGAGAAATTGCAAAGAAAGCCAAGGTGTCAGTGAGTACAGTTTCCTACACCATCAAAAGGCACTTGGAAACTGGAGGAAACTCTGACAGGAAGAGGTCTGGCAGACCCAAAGCCACAACAGAATCAGAAGACAAGTTTCTGAAAGTCAACAGCTTGCGTGATAGGCAGCTCACAGGACAACAGCTTCAAGCACAGCTTAACACTGGTCGAAGTAAGCAAGTCTCAGTTTCAACTGTGAAGAGAAGACATCGAGCTGCAGGTTTGACAGGTCGAGTGGCAGTAAGAAAGCCATTGCTAAGATGGCAAAATAAGAAAAAGGCTTGTCTGAGCCATGAAGCACCGCCAGTGGACTACTGAAGACTGGAAGAAGGTCTTATGGACCGATGAATCAAAATTTGAAATCTTGGTTCATCATGGGGTTTTTATGCACCCGTCGAGTAGGCGAAAAGGATGGTTCCTCGGTGTGTGACACCAACTGTCAAACATGGAGGAGGAAGCGTGATGGTCTGGGGCTCTTTTGCTGGATCCAGAGTCGGCGACTTGCACAGAGTGAGTGGCACCCTGAACCAAAACTGCTACCACAGCATTTTGCAGCGCCATGCAATACCCTCTGGTATATGCCTAGTTGGTCAGGGGTTCATCCTACAGCAAGATAATGACCCAAAACAGACCTCCAAGCTATGTCAGAACTACCTTAGAAGAAAAGAACAAGGCGGTGGCTTCAAATCATGGAATGGCCAGCACAGTCTCCAGACTTAAACCCCATCGAGCTGGTTTGGGATGAACTGGACAGAAGGGTGAAAGCAAAGCAACCTACAAGTGCAACACATTTGTGGGAACTTCTGCAACAGTGTTGGGAAGAACTTTCCGAACAATATTTGATTTCCATTGTAGAAAGAATGCCACGAGTGTGTTCGGCTGTTATATCTGCAAAAGGTGGCTACTTTGATGAGTCAAAAATTTAGATTAAATTTTGTTAAACAAAACGATTTCATGATTTCTTTTTTATCTTCAATTGTTTATTTGTTCTATGCTTTAATTTCAGAGTACATTGAGACATTAAACTGCGTAAATTTCAATAAAAACTGGAAAAATGGAGGTGTTCTAAAACTTTTGACTGGTAGTGTATATTTATATATATATATATATATATATATATATATATATATATATATATATTTTTCAAATATGAATTTGTTTCGTCTTTATTATTATTATTATTTGTTTATTTAGCAGACGCCTTTATCCAAGGCAGCTTACAGAGCCTACGGTGTGTGAACTATAAATCAGCTGCAGAGTCACTTATTATTATTATTTGTTTATTTAGCAGATGCCTTTATCCAAGCTGACTTACAGAGACTAGGGTGTGTGAACTATGCATCAGCTGCAGAGTCACTTACAACTACATCTCACCCGAAAGACAGAGCACAAGGAGGTTAAGTGACGTTCTCAGGGTCAAACAATGAGTCAGTGGCTGAGGTGGGATTTGAACCGGGGACCTCCTGGTTACAAGCCCTTTTCTATAACCACTGGACCACACAGCCTCCTATATGTGTCCCCAACATGCAGAATTCCAAATTGTAATATTATACAAAAAAAAACATAGTCTCGTGTCTCAAGAGGCTATAGATATTCACATTTCCTGCCCCTCCCATGGCAATTGCATGAATCCCATCATGTACAACAACCTTCCTCACAAACTACCAATATGCACAACGTTGCTATTATTTTGACCCCCAAAAATACCACAAAACATTGCTACAATTTCTCAGACAAATGCCCTCCAAAATGAGCTACAACTCACCACATTTCTGCATATTATAAACAAAAAACCCATGCATTTAAAAATAACGCCTATGGATTTTCCCAGTATACCTCGTTTCCATGGACAGCCAACTCGAGTGCTCTCTAGTTTGCCTGATCTCCCAGAGTTCGAGTTGGTGAAAAGGGAGGAGTTTCCAAATTATCACGTGATTTGGCAGAATACTACTGATTTCCACCAGAAATACTTGCGAGTTAAAGGTCAAAATATTAATTAGCTGCAGACAGTATTAGTCAAATTGTTGACGACTTAAAAGATAAATCCATCCAGATATTCTTACGCATTTGTTCACACAGTATATACCTGTGACAGACTGGTATGCAAAACATTTGACCACCCCAATAGTGAGACATGGAGTACAAGCAGCGTTTGGAAAGACTAACTTTGTAAAGTATGAATGTTATGCTGAGATTCTATGATGTTACCAACTGTGAACAATTAATTTTCTTTTTCTGAAATCCTGATGTGTATGACTGCTCTCGCATTCGGCTACGCTCCATGGCAGTAATGTTCATGACGGCACATTGGATATGCGTCACAGGTTTTTGCACAAGCAAGGTGTCGCAGTCCTGAATTTGATTATGCAATGCAAGGAGAAATAACAATATTACTATGTTATACATACCTGCCTTGCGGATTTTTGAGATGAGGTTTACTGGAAAGAGAAACGTTCGGCGACACAGTGACTGGGATGAAGGGATTGCTGCAAAATTAAACATTGCAGCGTTTGTAAGATGGATGTTTTTTTTTTTTGACGATTCCTGTCAGGACTTTTCCTCCCAAATCCTGGACTGGTTTACGCTTGGAAAGTTGAATCCCTAATGCTACAGTAAGGGAAAACATTGATACGACTGGCGGGGGTACATAACCAAACAAACGACAAGCGGTAAATTCAAAAGCACAGAAATACTGAGTTTGCAAAATAGGTGTAGGAACAATTCAATAATTGATAATTTAATGTTTATCTGGGTTGATTAGTTCTCTTATTAATAACATTTAATTGACGTGTTACAAAGATCGAGGATTTACTATGAACACACATACACGCGCAGACACAAGGAATGTTATTTTATTAAGTACACAAATAATAAACAGAAAACTCAGAAAGTAAATCTCTTAGTCTCTAAGCACAAAACACAATTCAAAACTCTCACTGGCGTCATGCTGGCTAGCAGGCAGCTGTGATATGACACAGCCTGTCTCCTCACACACAAGCAGCAGCTCAAGCAAGCTGTGACGTAGCTAGTAGCTTGCTCACATACACACACACCCACATACGAGTACAGCCTCAACTGAGATGATGCAGACAATCTTAGAATATATCACATTAAGCTTATTAATGGTATATAGATTAAGGATATGGCAAGTTTACTTTTACAGAAATTCTTCATACAACAATATGAGGTATATTACTTATAGTTACTTCATCAAGTTTCACAAAAAAATATTTCACATGCAAAGGGTGCAAACTAAATAATTAAAAGTTCAATTCTATGTGAATGTGTTACAATTAATTAATTTAGTCCCATGAAAGGAAAATGCAACTGGAATTATACTCAACGGTTCCTTGAAACTTAGACCTTTGGTCTGCTGGTTTGGAAACTCAGTCTGTTGAAGTGTCCGGTACAATCAGCAACAAAGTCTTCAATCCCACGTTGGATCAAACTCGGCAACAAAGCTTTCAATTCTCAATAGAATCAACAAACAGCTGCAACAAAGTCTTCAGTCCTCGGTATAGGATCCACAACAGCGCTCGTCCACTCTGTACTCTTCGCTGAATCTTTAACTACGTAGGTAGCAGGGCACAGTTTCTTTTGGATATTGTGGTTTTAGGTGTACAGCAGACCTAGACTGGTTTGTCTGATAACAGTTGCTGTAAGTTTTACGGCAGTCCTCCAGCCAGGCCTCAGTCTCAGTTGCTTGTTGTCGTTGACTTGCTTGCAGCTTGCTTCCACGTCCCTGGGTACGTTTTAGTCAGAGTCCCGGAATTGCAGCTTTGCTTAGCAGAGTGTCAGCACCTTGTTTAGCATTCAATGTGGAGAGCAAAATGTTTAGTTTTGCTTGAATATTTATAGTCTTTTCACTCTGCTAAATAGCCACTTTTATGAGATAATTTGTGTATCTTGCCTCACAGTCCTTTGATTTTTTAATGTCCTTTTCCACTGGGACATTGCTAGTTTATGTCTTCCTTGTGTCAAAACGATTGTTGTTGCACATGTGAATTATCTGTACATAATTCAACTGTCCGCTCAGTCTAATCCAGTTCAGGCGCCGGTCACCTAATCAGTAGGTCACATAGTTCAGTATGTCTGCAAGCAACAGGGCCCCTTCTCAAGACACAGCAGTTTCATTAATGAATCCAGTTACATTTCTAATACACGTTCATGTATTATTATCATATTCAGGGAATATGTCCCACATAGGTATATACATACACCTTATGGGTTAATTGGAACTTGTGGGTAATAGGCTTGTAGATTAACCAATGAATGTACAGTACCAGGCACTTGTACTATAGATTTCCTGCCTGAAACCTCACAAGCTTTATAGAAATAAAAAAACAGTGATTCATTTTGTTGAATCGTATTTTAAATTATGTATTTAATATTTAATCATAATGTAATGTAATTTAATTATTTTTCTTTTCATTTGGAAACAAAAAAATGTCTTAAATGCCTCTCGTTTAATTGGGCCGGCTGTTTATTCTGGATATTTTTACTTCTCCGGAGGTGTCCCGATAATGCAGTGCCGTCTGTAGTTACTTTGTAAATACAAGTGTACTTACACATAATTACAATGTTATTATTAGGGGTTTTAATCTTGGCATATTCTTTTAATCATAAGAACATAAGAACATAAGACAGTTTACAACCGAGAGGAGGCCATTCGGCCCATCTTGCTCGTTTGGTTGTTAGTAGTTTATTGATCCCAGAATTTCATCAAGCAGCTTCTTGAAGGATCCCAGGATGTCAGCTTCAACAACATTACTGGGGAGTTGGTTCCAGACCCTCACAATTCTCTATGTAAAAAAGTGCATCCTATTTTCTTTTCTGAATGCCCCTTTATCTAATCTCCATTTGTGACCCCTGGTCCTTGTTTCTTTTTTCAGGTCGAAAAAGTTCCTTGGGGTCGACATTGTCAATACCTTTTAGAATTTGGAATGCTTGAATCAGATCGTCGTGTAGTCTTCTTTGTTCAAGACTGAATAGATTCAATTCTTTAAGCCTGTCTGCATATGACATGCCTTTTAAACCCGGAATAATTATGGTCGCTCTTCTTTGTACTCTTTCTAGAGCAACAATATCCTTTTTGTAGCGAGGTGACCAGAACTGAACACAATATTCTAGGTGGTCTTACTAATGCATTGTAAAGTTTTAACATTACTTCCCTTGATTTCAATTCAACACTTTTCACTATATATCTGAGCATTTTGGTGGCCTTTTTTATAGCTTCCCCACATTGTCTAGATGAAGACATTTCTGTGTCAACATAAACTCCTAGGTCTTTGTCACAGAATCCTTCTTCAATTTCAGTATCTCCCATATGATATTTATAATGCACATTTTTATTGCCTGCATGCAGTATCTTACACTTTTCTCTATTAAATGTCATTTACCATGTGTCTGCCCAGTTCTGAATGATGTCTAGATCATTTTGAATCACCTTTGCTGCTACAACAGTGTTTGCCACTCCTATTTTTGTGTCGTCTGCAAATTTAACAAGTTTGCTTACTATACCAAAAATATGTCATTAATGAAGATTAGGAATAGCAGAGGACCTAATACTGATCCCTGGGGTACCTGTCCAGATGGGTCACCCCATCTGTGTGATTAATTAATCGATTAATCACACCCGCTTGCTATAATATGCAATTGTAATGAAAGACAACTAAAAGTAACACTTGGTATTAATGCTATTTTTTGAAAGCATTTATTAATGACACCTAACTCGTTTTGCTCCCTACCCCCCTTCTAATAAACAGTAAAATAAAATTATAATATATATTTAAGATGGATACACCTTATTACAATCACTGTTTGTCATTGTTTTAACACCAATAGAAAAAACTAGTCACTTAAATGTTGCACTCTCGTTTTTTATTCCACTTGAGAAAGTAAGGATGGAGGATTTAAAAGCCCATTTAATTGTTTCACAACAAAACCCTGTAAATGAAACCGATTTTACTATCGATATTACAGTATACCTGTGACTAGCCTTTAAATAATGTTAATGCAATTACAAATAGTAATTTTTATTTTTGTCAAGCTTATTTTTTTTATTATAACTTTATTAAAGATTTTATTAAAGATTTGTTTAATCAAATGTTACACCCTCGTTTACTCATTTTCTACATTCTGCACGCAGCAAATCACATAAATTAAACTAAAAGCTAAGCCACCATGCCCCCCCATTTATAAACTGAAGCTGTATCTAAATCTGGATTTTTATTTTATTTGTGAACAAAATGTATCTGATACTAAAACCAACCGCCACTATACTTTCAAATGAAGGATGGCTGGACAAAAGAGGCACCGAGCTACAATAGGTCAGAAACAACACAAGCTCTGTGGACTGGGGGTTGGTCAGATTAAAACATGATCCCTGCCTGGATAGTTGATAGAGTCAATCATCCTGGAGACCCACTGAGTCTGCCATTTACTGTGGAGCTTTTATAATCACCAGGAAGTCAGAAAAATGTATTTTGCAGTCAGGTCTTGGCGCTTCCCTAATAACATCTGAAAAACACTGTTCTTAGCAATGGCAAAATGTTGTATATCTCCCTGTAACCCGTTTGCCACCGTCTTTTGAAATACTCTCTGCCATCTTTCTAGATATTATTTCTCACGCACTGCTTTTTGCTACAGCACATGGGTAGACTAGATTAATCGATAAATTATTTTTTAATCAGTCAACACCCACAGCATGATTAATCGATTAATCTTTAATTGATTAAAACCCCTAGTTATTATGCATAGTTACAATGTACTTGATGTGTAAATATTTTTGCATGATATAATCCTAACCCTAACTCTCCAAACCATAACCCTTTTCTGACAAAATTGTGTACTTACATCTATCCTGCAAAAAGATTTGCATATTATACATTGTAACCATGCATAATAACATTGCAATTACATTGTAATTACATAAGAACATTGAGCGGACGGCAGTGTGGAGTAGTGGTTAGGGCTTGGGACTCTTGACTAGAGGGTTGTGGGTTCAATCCCAGGTGGGGGACGCTGCTGCTGTACCCTTGAGCAAGGTACTTTACCTAGATTGCGCCAGTAAAAACCCAACTGTATAAATGGGTAATTGTATGTAAAAAATAATATAATTGTATGTAAAAATAATGTGATATATTGTAACAATTGTAAGTTACCCTGGATAAGGTCATCTGCTAAGAAATAAATAATAATAATAATAATTATGTGTAAGTACACATGTATTTACTAAGTAACTATTATGTAAATACATATTAATTAGAGACATTTAATGTAAAGTGAGACCACTAATGCATGATAGCTGAGTGAAAAATGACCTATGCTGAAATAGGCTGTCTATGGACTTCCATATCTTATTGAGGTAAACTGGCAACTATCATTTACGTTGGGTATCATCAGTCAACACAACAGACAGTTGTTAGGATTTTAGGATGTTGTCCTTGCATGGGAATGGGTTTCTGTTGGTAACAAAAATTAAGCTATGAAGTTCATGTGTTGAAAATGTAACTTAAGGAGACCATACTGATGTATTATTATTATTATTATTATTATTATTATTATTATTATTATTATTATTATTATTCTTAAACAATAAGCACAAAATATTTCCATCAGCCAAATTAATTTCTATTAATCTGTAATGTAAAACAAATGCTGACGTTTTACATCAGAAGAACCAACATGTTCATTATTTATTTTCCTGGCATTATTTTCAAAGATGAAATGTTCACGGCGTCGTCTGCTTCTCCTCTTAATGCAGTATGTGTGTGTCGTTGCCAATCTGGCACAAAAAACAGCAAGTTAAGCGTAAAGTGACTTTCAGGAGCCAGCTTAAGGGCCTCTGATTTATACTAGAGACCTCAGTCTATGGTACTGTATTTCATCGTTGGAGAGCGGCAAGAAAATACATTATGTTTAATCCATTTCCTGCACTATGTGTGCCTTCAATGCCTGTATCAATTACTACTATAGTCATGTGCCTTAACTGTACCCTGGACTTATCCATGTAATGTCCCCATTAGCTGATCCCTTTTGTTAATTTGTGTACTAGTTTTGAATGGCTCAATACAAAGCTAACTTTGCCAGCTTCTTTTGTGCAGTTTCCTTTACAGAGTAAATTAGGCACCTTTTAGTTTTGTAGATGCACTCTCTTAGACATATTGGAAAGCTCTCTCAATTGATTTCTAAATGGTAGGCACAAGAACTGAGGATGTCTTGCAGTCTACCTTGGTAATGCAACTCTGAAAGGGATCACATTAAAACATGGGATCTAAGGTTTGGTTACAGCTGGAATGTCCACAAAATCAATGGTAATTAATTACAGGTTCTTACTGAAAACAATAAAAAGGTTGAATCAGGTTACTTGTTTGGAAACTTTAAACTGATTTAAAAGATATCTCTGCACATAATACCATCTATAATGTGAAACTCACTTAACAGCCACCTCGGTACAGGTTGGACTTAACAGTGAGATTTCAGACTAATACTAAAATGGTCACCAATGTGACTAAAAAATGCTTTTGGTCAACTGTATTTGATGACTGTTTTTTTGGTGGTTAGGCTTTAGGCATATCCTTAAGATACAGTGATGGACTTCACATCTTGGGCCTCTAAGATGTCTCCTGTATCCTGGTCCCTTTTGACCCTTTGCTTTTTGGCCAAAAAGACGGACAGAATAGCATTGGAATTTTACATTAAATCAATTATTATACAAAGGAAAAGGGCTTCAACAAACAATACAAAATAAGGAATTATTGATAAGTAAAATAGACCATGTTTGTTTATGATGTGCTAACATGGTAAACCTATGCATTCTTCTGCCTCTCAAGACATATATCTCTGTCTCCAGCTACACCAGCATGGGAGATATAAACAAAGAGGTCATTTAACTCAAGATAAACAACTAATACTCAAAATTCTGTGATTTCAAGTGCCTGCAAAACATATTAAAATAACCAGAGGGTTTAGGAAAAGCACCATCATAGTAACTAACAACAAAAAACAGGAAGAGAAACAGTACTTACTAAGAACAGAGATAGATGTGTATTTTTTAAATGAAATATGTTCAGTTTTTACCACCACAACCTGTAATGATATCTGGAATTGAATTTCTTGTGGGGTTTAGATTAGTGTCATTAAAAAGCAATTGTTATGATTAGAATTTGTCTCTCAGACAGAGCTTCAGACATTCTGATATACCTTATTTTCAAAAACCTTGATGAACTTGCTCTACACAAAGGCTACAGGTAATCAACACTGTATGAATTGTTGTTTGCATTTATAAACAGCAAGCTAAATATTCCATATAAGTGATAATTAGAAAATATCCTATCATGGTATTTTACATGAAGAGCTGAATTTCACCTTGAGTGTGTTCCTTGAACTAGACAGGATAAAACAAACTTACCAAAAGATATTGTGACTCATCCTAGGTTAAGGGACACATTTTTAGGGTCCTCTTTCAAAAACAAGTTTCCCTTATGCGCTGAAAAAGTCACCCTGTATCTGACACAGCCAGCTTGGTGAACATGAGCCTTGACATTGCACTAATCACTGGATTTTATCATAAACTCCCAGCCCCCTATAGACTTTACAGATTGCATTTGTATCCGATTAATTCTTAATTTAAACATTTTTAACCTTTCAGGTACTGTGCGATTGTTACACGGTTCTCATGTGTGCGTGCATGTGTGGGGGTTACAGAGAGTGTTAAGTGTGTGGAATGGGTTACCAATCCATGTTGTAGCTGCTGAGTCATTAGGATCCTATAGAGCTGCCCAGATGAAGTTCTGTCATAACGGGATCACTGTCATTCATAACTTTTCTTAGGTTCTTATGAGCTTGATGACTTAGATCTTTTAATGTAACATATTAAGCTATCCCTTTATCTGTATAAGTCTTTGCTTTGTTGATTTGCTCAGTCAAATACATTTGCACAAAATATAATTTGTCTAAATAAAAAATAGTTAAATCAATCAATCATCAATTGTAAAGCAAAACCCTAATGTTGTATAGTGTTTTGGCTTATGATTTCATCAGATTTACAGTCTGGCAATTGAATAACAAGCACAATTTGCTCCTGTCATCCCCATGGCAATCGCCTTTAACAGTTCTTTTGTGGAACATGCATTGATTGCCCCTCTGATGATATGACTTGCTGCATGTATCTTCATAGAATCTCTCAAAATAAAAAGGTTGGGCTGAAGGCTAATAACTTCCACAGACGTAACCACATGGAAAAGGCACAGGGCAAGCAATAATAGAACACAGAAGTGTCCGAAAAATGAAGAAACAGGCAGTTTAATGCATTGAAATTGTATGCGTTGATAGGCATGAATTGCATTGGACTCTTGAATTGGGTTCAATCCCTGGTAGGGGACACTGCTGCTGTACCCTAGGCATGACCTATTGTTCCAGTAAAACCCAACTTATAATGGCTGCAGAAAAAATGTATATCTTGTGTAAGGGGATAAGGCTGATAAATAATAAAACTACAATTTTCTATACATGGTATTTCAGTGTTAAAGAGGCTATACAATTTACAACCGAACACATTATGTACCGTTGATGCATTGTAGAGTATGTTCTGTATTCCTCAACTGCAATCATTATTTTACAAAACAACTAACGAAATAAATAAATGAACAAAACTTGAAAAAAAATACAAAGAACACAGGTCAGAGAAGCATGCTCTGCTAGCTGCTGGGTGACTAGTAAAAGATGAAGTATGGGAGCAGCATAGGGATCCTTAACTCTCTGATAATAATTATTGACAAACATCATCAGAAATATCCAGGCAATTTGTTTACAGCACAAAAGCATATGTTTATGGTCATTGAAATTAAAACAAATTAGCACCTATTACAGGTTATTTAGCCCCTAACCATTTTTATATAACAACTAACACTGGTATAAAAAGGCTGTCACCGTGATTTAATATCCCACTGTTCTGAAGAGTAAATCACAACAAGCATACAGACATTATGCTGTAGTTATTCTCTTGGGATACATATATGTTTTATATATTACCTGTTGTGTTCCTATTACAATAGCATTACTATAACTCCAGAGTTCTTGATGGCAGCTGTTGAATTTCCCCACAGACTTGGGGCCGGACCAAATCAAACCTCATTCGCTCTTGCAAAAGAGTGTTTATGCGATAATATTGCTAGTTTCCATATCGTATTTTCTTATAATAACAATTATCTGCTTTTATTTTTATTTTGTAAAATACTGAAAAATACGGATGCGAGTTGAAAGAAAACACACACACACATGCACACACACAATTGGCAATTACTTCGTGTGACAGGATGGCTTGCAGTGGTGAGGTGTGGTAATGTCACGGACCAGGAAGTAACAGAACCAAAACAGTGGATGGGCGGGTGAAGCTGAATGATACTGAGCTCAGGGTATTTATTAAATCATAAAACAAAACAAAAGATTTAAACAAACAACAAAACACAAAACAAAAAGGCGTGTTGGCCAAACAAATAGAAACAAATAAGTGTGCTGGTTTTAACCCAGCATGATACTTAGCAGTTGTTTATTTTATTTTCCTCGCTCTCTCCGCTCCCCGTACTCTCCTCTGTACACTCTCCTCGCAGCACGGACAGCTGCAGGTTCTTATACTCTGGCCGAGGGGTTATCTAGCTGTTAATGATCTTATTACCCCTCGGCCACAGTCTGCACGCGTTTAGTAAGGATGCGTGACTGTCAGTTAGTTAAATAATCAGTAGCTGATCAGCCACGCATCCTCACGAGGTTTTTAAAATATATAAACAACAACAAATACACAGCGCTTTGAACTGCGCCGCAAACAAAAACACAAATAATAATAAATAAATATATAGGGGTGGGACACTCCGCCACACATGCCCCCGCTTGTGCGCAGCACACATGGCCTTTTTTCCCACCTCCCCTTAGTCCCCAAAGTCCCGGTTAGCAGTCCCGCCCAGGAACAGGGGCAGCAACAGGCCAAAGGTGGTGGGCCACGGTGGGATGTCCTCCTCCCACCCAAACAGCCGTAGCGTTCCAATGGACCGTGCACAGGCCGGCTCCTCCGGCCAAGGAAATTTTGGGGGTGGTCTCCAGACCCCCCCCCTTCTTCATGGCTGGAAACTCCCCTCCATGGGGCTCCAGCCACCCATTCTCCTGCAGCGAAATTGCTGCGGGGGGAGCTGGTCTCCTGACCTCCCCCCCCTTCTTCATGGCCGGCAGCTCCCCTCCGAGGGGCTCTGACCCCTGGCGATGCAGAGCAACAGGCAGCCCCAGGCGATGCAGAGCAACAGGCATCCCCAGGCGGTGCGAAGCAGGCATCCTTGGGCGGTGCGAGGCAGGCATCCTTGGGCGGTGCAAGGCAGGCATCCTTTGGCGTTGCGAGGCAGGGCAGGAGCAGTCCTTCCCATGACGGTGGATGTGGAACCAGCAGGTATTCACCCTCTGCTGGTGGAGGTGGAGATGGAACCAGCAGGTCTTCACCCTCTGCTGGTGGAGGTGGGAGGGGCAAGCAGTCCTCCCACGGCGACTGAGGCAGAATCAGCAGGCATTCACCCTCTGCTGGTGGAGCTGGGAGCGGCAAGCAGTCCTCCCATGGCGGTTCAGGCGGAACCAGCAGGTATTCACCCTCTGCTGGTGGAGGTGGGAGGGGCAAGCAGTCCTCCCACGGCGGTTGAGGCAGAACCAGCAGGCATTCACCCTCTGCTGGTGGAGCTGGGAGCGGTAAGCTGTCCTCCCACGGCGCTTGAGACATAACCAGCAGGTATTCACCCTCTGCTGGTGGAGGTGGGAGGGGCAAGCAGTCCTCCCATGGCGGCTGAGGCGGAACCAGCAGGCATTCACCCACTGTTGGTGGAGGTGGTGGAGGCAGAGGCAGCTCCTGCTGCTTTGCCCCTAGCGGTGGTGGAGACAGAGGCAGCTCCTGCTGCTCTGCTCCTGGTGCTGGGGACAGTGGCGATGGCTCCTCACCCTCTTGGAGATGTCAGGAGGGATGTCTCCCTCTAGCGATGGCGGCAGCAATGGCTCCTCCCCTCTGGCACTGGAGGCGGCAGCAATGGCTCCTCTCCCTCTGGTGCTGGAAACAATGGCGAGGGCTCCTCTCCCTCTGGCGTTGGAGATGGAAGCGATGGCTCCTCTCCCTCTGGTGCTGGGGGCGGCAGCAATGGCTCCTCTCCCTCTGGCGCTGGGAGACGGCAGCAATGGCTCCTCTCCCTCTGGCGTTGGAGGCGGCAGCAATGGCTCCTCTCCCTCTGGTGCTGGAGACGGCAGCAATGGCTCCTCTCCCTCTGGCGTTGGAGACAGAAGCAATGGCTCCTCTCCCTCTGGCGTTGGAGATGGCAGCGATGGCTCCTCTCCTTCTGGCGCTGGAAACAGTGGCAAGGGCTCCTCTCCCTCTGGCGCGGAACACAGCAGCGGGGCCCCTCCCATATCTGCAGCCAGGTAGTTGAGCACCATGGCTGCGATGTCTGGGATGGATGCTGGGTGGTGTTTCTGTTCCCAGGCCTCCCAGCGCTCCCCATCTCTCGCCCACAGGAGGTTGATCACAGCAGGGAGGGCATCCACGATATCCCTCTCAGGCTCCGCCAGCCAGTCCCAGATCCCCTCTGCGGAGAGTGGACCAGTCCGCCTCGGAGGATGCAGAGGCAGCTCCTGCTCCTTTCCCTCGGATGGTGGTGGTGGCGGTGAAACCAGCAGGTATTCTTCCCCTTCTAGTGGAGCCTTGGGCTGTGGACGCTCGGCCTCCCCCCTCTTGGGCTGTGGACGGACCAACCCCTCATCCTCAGGTTCCTGCTCTGGGCCATCCTCCTCCCACATGGGCGCAGGATGTTCAGGCTCCTCCCTCACCTGCCATGGAGGGGGTTGGTCGGGTGCTACATGCCCAACCTCACCAGCAGCGACACCATTCCTCACCCCTCAGACAGGTGAGGCAGGCGTCCAGCACAGCAGAGACCCGGGATTTACTTGCGACCAGCCCCGCGCTGTTGCACTTGCTGCTGCTGTTTCCTCCTTCTTCCCATTATTTATTTGAAAAAAAAAGAACAAACCAAAAAAAACGCACTTTTCTGTCCTGGTCCGGCTCCTGGAGGCGTTGTCTGTCCCACGCAGGACACCATATGTGACAGGATGGCTTGCAGTGGTGAGGTGTGGTGATGTCACGGACCAGGAAGTAACAGAACCAAAACAGTGGATGGGCGGGTGAAGCTGAATGCTACTGCGCTCAGGGTATTTATTAAATCATAAAACAAAACAAAAGATTTAAACAAACAACAAAACACAAAACAAATAGGCGTGTTGGCCAAACAAATAGAAACAAATAAGCGTGCTGGTTTTAACCCAGCACGATACTTAGCAGTTGTTTATTTTATTCTCCTCGCTCTCTCCGCTCCCCGTACTCTCCTCTGTACACTCTCCTCGCAGCACGGACAGCTGCAGGTTCTTATACTCTGGCCGAGGGGTTAACTAGCTGTTAATTATCTTATTACCCCTCGGCCACAGTCTGCACACGTTTAGTAAGGATGCGTGACTGTCAGCTAGTTAAATAATCAGTAGCTGATCAGCCACGCATCCTCACGAGGTTTTTAAAATATAAAAACAACAACAAATACGCGGCGCTTTGAAATGCACCGCAAACAAAAATACAAATAATAATAAATAAATATATAGGGGCGGGACACTCCGCCACACCTCGTTTCCACGACGTCTGCAGCATCGTGCTGCATTGTTCTGTTACTGTTATGAAAGCGTGCCACATTGTTTTCATGATTTTTGTAAAAAACCATGCCCTGGCTTGTGTCAGCACCCTGCAATGCCAGCATCCTCATACCCGACTGGCACAGTGCTGCCCAGAGCCCTGTTGTGCACAAGCTATTAAAACAAACAAAAAAAAAATGGTTAACAAAGAAACTCTGTGTAAGTATTATAAAATTAAAATGCTGATTAAAAAAAAAAAAAAAAACTTGGGGTGAATAGAACATCCAAAAACCAACGTATCACTCTCGCCAGGATCAATACTGGTATATATTATACAATAAGAAGTCGAATGAAATGCTATCCAGTGCCGTGAAAAAAAAAAAAAAAAGTTGATTCTTTAATTTTTTAAACAGACAGAGTTGGGTAGTTGTATGTTATTATTATTATTATTATTATTATTATTATTATTATTATTATTATTATTTTTCTTCTGTCAAAAACCCAAAGCAAATTTAAAAACTTCATCTTGATGCTTCTTAGATGGCAGTTAGGCTACCATTATAGGTATTACGTAATTTTGTTATCTACACAGATTTATACGTTTCGAGGGGACCGCTTGGCATGCTGACATGGTATAGCCAAAATAAAATGTGTGCTCCCTTGTACTGGAAAGGTGGGCTTGTTCTTACATGCAGAGAATTTGGGCTTCATGTAATGTTTCTGTGTAGCCCTACATGTTGAAGTACTTTACGAGAGTAACTAAATGTTAAAAACTAAAAGTTAATATCTTTAAAGTGGTTAACACATTCATATGTTCTTTATTAGTATTCTAGTTTGTTTACATTTGCTAGCCTTGAGTTTGATCTTAGTTCAATGTAATGGAGCACTGTGCCTTTAAGAAATTAATAATTTGAACAGAAGTAGGTGACGTCAGAGATGACATGGGAGTATGTCCATGGACTTAAAAAATAAGTGCACCGTAGTTGTAGCTTACTACAAAGATAAGAAATAAAATAAAAATATATATATAAAGCTTTACCATCACCGAAAGAGACACTGCTCCACGCAAAGCTCGTCATGAGTAGAAAATAGTTTATTGTTTGTACGTATTAAAGAAATGATACATATTGCTTTATTAAACATTTAACTCAAACTGTGGCAAAAAAGTAGGCTAAAGAAGAAAAGGTCTTGTGCGTGTTTTGTTTAAGGGTGCAACAAACACAACATATATTATGATAATAATAGGAATAATACATATAATAATATTTGATACTGTAAATTATTCATTTTAAATTATTCAGTGTTGTGTGCAAGTGTTCGATATATGAGGTCAGTGGAGCGTCTTGAGGCATATACTGTTTTTTTGGGGGTTTTTTTTTTGCAAATATCAGGATGTTTAGTGTTATTTTTTTATTATTAACTATTTGCTTAATACATGATGGCTTTCAACAAATATCTGGAATTGGTCAGGCGATAGCAAACCACTGCCCCTTCTCAACCCACTTGTAGTCAACAAGCGATAGATGCTTTTTGAAAGGCGAAAAGGGCTTGTTTTGCTTCCGCGAGATTTCGCTTGGAATTTTTCTTGTGTTTTATTACTGCAAATGCTTTCTCATCCTCGTTCGCTAAGTGCTAACTTTGATTTAGTCCAGCCCTTGGAGCCCATGCATACAAATTATTAATTGATCTTCTGAGGTTTCATATTGATCCCAAATTCTGAGGTTTAATTATTTTACACTCTATAGTGAACAATAAAACATCTATTTACAAATCTCGAACTGACTGCACAGACCCCATTTTAGCACTGATCTTGGAAAACCTTACCTACATTAACATTAGATAATCCAAGATTAGTGTTTATTGGGTCTGTGAAACTGCCTAAACTGTTTCCTTTTATCCTGAGGGTAATAGAACTGCATTACATGTTTAAGAGCTATATATGGTGTGACCGGGTGTAACACCTAGCCAATAAGGCAAAGACTATAGCAACTGAAAACCTGGGAAATATTATAACCCAGGTACACAAGTTATCTATATGTATTATACACACACCATCACAGACTCTGATTTGGAAATCAGGTTGGTTGTCACAATATCCCTTCAATGAATTCCAAGACACAGGGTTTATGGGTATTCAGGTAAACCTTGGTTTTATTTCAATCACAGCTGTACCAGAAGGGGTGGGTGGCTGGAGATGCAGCTCTGTCCAACCCACAGGGAAAGGGCAAACAAGAAGAATAATATAGTGCCACAGAAATCACTCAAATAAATAAAGCTATAAATCTTGTGTAACATAAAATAATCAAATAAACCAATAAAATAAACCACCCAAACTCAACCAGATAATTAGTCATGATAACAAAGGAAACACAAAATACTATTACTAATAAATAAAGTGTACTGTGAAGTTGTCAAGGGTGCAGTACCAGCCCAAGCCACCGGTGGAACAGTCTGCAAAGGATCTGACACAGCTGTAGTACATTAGGTTTATACTTTAAACTGCAGTTTCAGAAGTTACATTTATTCTATAATTAAAACAGTATACAATGTTTAATGAACAAAAAGAATAGATAGGCAAGACAGTTAAAAGCACATGTTCTAATAAAGTACAGCAACAAATACACAATTAATCAATAAAAAGGACCAAGAGTGAGGAATCACAAGGGCAGCGGCAGCGAGCTTCAAACAGCGATTACACAGACCACACACAAACAGGTCGGCCGCCCTGCAGTGGATTGGTTAAACTGAATCTTAACAAAGAAACACAAACAGCAATAAGAAAACTTCCAGTCTTCCAATAATCTCTTGTGCAAAATAGCATTCAAACAGATTGTTTCACTACAAATGTCTATACGACTCACAAAACAACCACAATCAATATTCTCACTTTCTTTCCATAGACTTCAATGCACGAAGCAGCCCCGCCCGTCCTTGCTGTTCCTCTCTCACAGATTGCAATGCCTCGGACCTCTCCCCCTGATTCTCTCCAACACAGCATATATAACAGAAAAGACAAACAAGGAAATTAGCTGCCAATTACATAATTAACAAATAGTATAAATCATAAGTAGTGTAAATTAACACACCATGCAGCACGCAGCATGCATCAGGTGCGCCAATTACAAACAATGACACAATCACATCAGATAAAGGTAAACTCCTGATAGTTAAAAAGACCGCGTCCATCTATTCTAAGTGACACCAGCCTTCGACTATTATGTAATTAAGCAATGTTTTAGTAGCATGTATTCTTAAAATGCAATGTGCAACAACTAATTTGTTAAAACAGTACCAACACTAGTCAGTACATACAAAAGGAGAGAATATATATATATATAGAAAATACACATGTGTTACATCCCCCCGCACCACGCAACCAGTCCACATTTTAATCCACCTCCCAAAACCTCAATGGAGGAATGCCTCTTGTGGTACGTCCGGACCGACGAATGATACTGCCTTCTCAACCCCAATGGGTTTATATGAATTTAAACGTATGCCCTTTGGATTGTACAATGTCCCAGCAACTTTCCAAGATGATATTATTGTTTATTCTGTTGATTTCCATTTATCTCATTTGGATTTTGTCTTTTCTCGCCTTGGACAGCATGGCCTGAAATTGAAACCTGCCAAATGCCGCTTGCTATGGAAACAAGTACAGTATCTGGGCCATGTGATTTCTGAGCAGGGAGTTTCGCCAGATCCGGAGAAGATCACGGCAGTGCTGAACTGGAAGGCTCCCACCTCTTTAACTGAGCTTTGTTCCTTCTTAGGTTTCGTAGGTTATTATAGGAGATTTATCCAGGGTTTCTCTAAAATTGCTGTCCCTTTGCATAAGCTACTTGAGGGGACCTCACGTAAGGAATCTAGCCGAAGACCTACTTCTGGAATGCCTTGGAACTGGACGGAGGAATGTCATGCTGCCTATCAACAGCTAAAAGAGGTACTTCTAAACGCTCCTATACTGGCATTTGCTTACTTTAACCTTCCATTCATTCGCTACACAGACGCTAGTAATAAAGACTTAGGGGCTGTCCTGGCCCAGGTCCAAGATGGCCAGGAAAGGGTTATTGCCTACGCTAGCAGGAGTCTTCAAGCAGCTGAGCGCAACGACTCCAACTATAGTTCTTTTAAGTTGGAGTTGCTTGCCTTGTAGTGGTCTATAACCGAGAAGTTTCATGAGTACTTGTTGGGGGCCCAGTTTACTGTTTTTACGGACAGTAATCCTCTTGCACACTTACAGACTGCTCATTTAGGTGGAGTGGAACAACGTTGGGCAGCGCGGTTAGCTGGGTACCAGTTTCAGGTGAAATATTGCCCTGGCCGTACTAATGAAAATGCTGATGCCCTGTCCCGTGTGCCACTGGAGGAGGCTGGAAGCGAAGAGGATAGGGACACTCTGGAGGTGCCTGCTTTCCAGGAGGTCAGGAGCGAGGTGGTACATGCATGCCTGTCCAGTGTAGCTGGTCCAGGCACAGAGAAGTCCATATTGGAGCCTTGGCCTAGTCTGGGCGTAGAGGTGGAGACAGGATGGACTGCCAAGAGGTGGGTAACTATTCAATAGGAAGACCCAGTTCTACAACGTGTTGTGTTCTACCTTCAGCGTAAAAAGCCACTGACTCCAGAAGAGCGTCGCAGGGAAGACCCTACGGTAGTGCGCCTTTTGAAGGAAGTAAAGCGGCTGGTCCTGGTGGATGGCGTGCTGCACCGGCAGGTCCAAGATCCAAAAGAACAGCTCCTCCGACACCATTTACTGCTACCAAAGGTCAAGCATCGGGAAGCTTTTGAAGGTTGCCATGATAAGATGGGGCACTTTCCGGTTGAGAAGCTGGTGTCCAACAATGGTGTTCTGTTTGCCCTCAGTGTGTCCTCAGAAAGAAACCCTCTGCTGGCAAGGTGCCGTTAACTTGAATCCAGACATTTTATCCACTGGAGTTGGTAACTATGGATTTTCTTTCTCTTGAAGCATCTGTAGGAGGTTACCAGAATATACTGGTGATCACTGATCATTTTTCTAAGTATTCCTGGGCAGCTGCTACTAGACATCAAACTGCTAATACAACAGCTCAAATGATGTGGCGGCAAGTTATTCAGCCCTTTGGCTGCCCAGCTAGATTTCACTCCGATCAAGGCCCCAATTTCGAAGCAGCTGTGGTCCAACATCTTTGTGACTTGTATGGTGTTATGAAGAGTCACAGTACCCCTTACCACCCTGAGGGTAATGGCCTCTCGGAGAGGTTCAACCGAACATTATTAAATCTTTTAGGTACCCTTGTGGGAGATAAAAAGAGTCTGGCGGAATTCCTGCCAGAAGTTGTTCACACCTACAACAATACAGTCCATGGCTCCACAGGGTACTCCCCTTTTATTTAATGTTCCGGTGACATGCTAGAGCTCCAATAGATGTAATGTTGGGACAATCACTGACTGAAGAACAGGTGACTGTAGAATACTGGGTCCAGAAGCATCGCGATCGCCTTCGATATGCTTATCGGAAGGCAGGTGAGTTGAACACAGAGGCAGTTGGGCACCAAAAGAAACAGCATGATCGTGGGGCTTTATTAGCGCCTCTCCTTATTGGGGAATGAGTTCTGATTAAGAATACAGGGGTGGCGGGGCAAGGGAAATTGTCTAATTATTGGAGTGATGTACCTTATGTAGTTATTAAACAGCCTGTGGTAAAGCCAAAAAGTGTAAATGGTCGTGAGAAAGTTCTGCATCGGAGGTTGTTACGATCTTGCCTACTCCCTCCAGCTCAACCTTTGGGGGCTTCACAGTGATCTGAGGTTGCTAGCAACCCTCCTTTTTGGCTGTGGTTCCCCCCTTTGTCTGCTCCTCTTCCAGTTCAATCTAGAGAACGAGCCGCATTCGGAAAGCGAAGAGGCCAACCGGTCGGAGGAAGAAGGCAGTATCATTCGTCGGTCCGGATGTACCACAAGAGGCATTCCTCCATTGAGGTTTCGGGAGGTGGATTAAAATGTGGACTGATTGCTTTATCCCGGGATGTGATAATGAAAAGTGCGGGTGGATGTAACACATGTGTATTTTCTATATGTATATTCTCTCCTTTTGTATGTACTGACTAGTGTTGGTACTGTTTTAACAAATTAGTTGTTGCACATTGCATTTTAAGAATACATGCTGCTAAAACATTGCTTAATTACATAATAGCCGAAGGCTGGTGTCACTTAAAATAGATGGACGCGGTATTTTTAATTATCGGGAGTTTATCTTTTTAGCTGATGTGATTGTGTCATTGTTTGTAATTGGCGCACCTGATGCATGCTACGTGCTGCATGTTGTGTTAATTTACTCTACTCATGATTTAAACTATTTGTTAATGATGTAATTGGCAGCTAATTTCCTTGTTTGTTTTTTTCTGCTATATATATGCTGTGCTGGAGGGAATTAGGGGAGACGTCTGAGGCATTGCAATCTGTGAGAGAGGAACAACAAGGACTATCTTGCCTATTTATTCTTTTTGTTCATTAAACGTTGTATACTGTTTTAATTATAGAATAATTGTAATTTCTAAAACTACAGTTTAAAGTATAAACCTAATTTACTACAGCCGTGTCAGATCCTTTGCAGGCTGTTCCATCGGTGGTTTGGACTGGTACTGCACCCTTGACAACTTCCCAGTATACTTTATTTATGAGTAATAGTATTTTATGTTTCCTTTGTTATTATTGGGATTAATTATCTGGTTGAGTTTGGGTGGTTTATTTTATTGGTTTATTTGATTATTTTATGTTACACAAGATTTATAGCTTTATTTATTTGAGTGATTTCTGTGGCACTATATTATTCTTCTTGTTTGCCCTTTCCCTGTGGGTTGGACAGAGCTGCGTCTCCAGCCACCCACCTCTTCTGGTACAGCTGTGATTGAAATAAAACCAAGGTTTACCTGAATACCCATAAACCCTGTGTCTTGGAATTCATTGAAGGGATATTGTGACAACCAACCTGATTTCCAAAAGTCTGTGATGGTGCGTGTATAATAGATAACTTGTGTACCTGGGTTATAATATTTCCCAGGTTTTTAGTTGCTATAGCCCTTGCCTTATTGGCTAGGTGTTACAGGGGTACACCCCGCCCCTGTGTGTATTTTGTATTTGTTGTATTATTATTATTTAAATGTACTTTTTTGTATGTAAAAACACGTTATTTTTTGTTAATTGTTTTCTCTATCCATCTCATGCAGAATGTGATCGTCTCCAGATTGATTAATTTATTACTAATTTGGAGACGGTCACATGTATAAAAACCTGCAGCTTTGGCTGATCGAGGTTGGTTGTTCAGAGGCGGAACGTGAGTACAGAAAAAAGAATAATAACAATTGCTACTGGTACTGGCATAATACCAACGTGATACTTGTTGTCTTTAGTGTTTGTTCAGTGTGTGTTTTGGCCAACATGCCATTTGTTTTTGTAAAGTGTTTTGTTAAAATGTTTTATTTATTAATTTATCTCACAGTCCTGTGTGTCGATTCACTTTCTGGCATGACATCACCACCAGTCAGCCTGTTCAGATATGGACTGCTTTCAAAGTGTTTGTAATTAAGTCCTATTTTTTTTTCAAAGAGGGGGAAAACAATTCATGTTACAAAATAAGAAACAAACAACTTTCAAATAATAGAAGCAAATTAGATGCTGGAGTAAAAAATAGTTTGAGAATAGGGTCCTAATTGTCAATCATGAAGTCTCAGTTAACAACTTTTAACTATTGTGAGAACCTAATGTGCAGTGTAATGACTGTTTTTTATTTAATTTATTTAAGAATAAGAACACACATGTACCTGTAGCATTTACTGTAGCTAACCCAAAATATATACTTTATAAAAATAATCTGTGGTATTAAGAGACTAGAATGTACAGTACGAGGTGATGGACATACTGTATATATATATATATATATATATATAGGTCGGCACAGGTAGAAAATCCAGAACCGGGTGGATCTTTTTTGGGTAATGATTAAAAAAATAATAATAATAATCACATATATTAATGTTTTAAGTGCACGATACATATTTAAATACTATATAGTACACATACATTTAGTCCCTTTCGATCTGTAGACTTATTTAACATTTTTCAGTACTGTAAAATAACAAATAATAATAATAATAATAATAATAATAATAATAATAATAATAATAATAATAATAATAATAATAAATCTCAGTTTAAATACAGTTATTAATGTTAAATGTGCTTCATGCTGCGGGATTCTTTGCAACATATATTGGCCATATTCCGCTGTTGGTGTTGTTGTTAACATGGCTGTTCTGTTCAGTTTTAAACTAATGCAGTCGTGCAGCACCGCTATTAAGTTATGGACTGTCTCAAAGAAGTTTCAAAAGAAAACCGCGATGAACAAAATTCAGATACGTCGGCGTCTTTACAGGAACCAGGGACTGAGGCAGATAGGCAAGTTCCTGCTTCAAGTAATTTTTAATTAACTACATTTGGTAACTTTGTAAGGTGGTGTTTGAATTAGCTGAGTTAGTGTGTGATTAGTACCAGGTGAGTGGTTTAATTGAATAGAAGTTGATTTGCTATCTGATTGGTTTCCACGCAGTTTAGTTGGTTCTTTTGCCACGCAGTTGTTTTTTTATATATTAGGCAGCCTATTTCTGCGCCAGCAAGAAGCGCAAGCAAACAGAAGAGCCTCAACAAAAGAGCCGGGAGTCTAGCTGTGGGAGTCTACAGGTAACCAGCGTCTGAGGCAAGATAGAAGCGCCAGCAAACAGAAGAGCCCCAACAAAAGAGCCGGGAGTCTAGCTGTGGGAGTCCAGCGAGGGGAGGCCTGCGCCGAGACACTGTTCCAATAGATCCGAACCTAACGGCGCTCTGGAAGAAGCCATCTACTAGTCAGGTTTGTACCCTCCACCCCACTGCTCCCACTATGCCTATTTGTCTCACCTGTCCTGCTATGACTGTCTCTCACATCCCTGTTCTGTCCTCTCACCCTCGTCCTCTGCCCTCCCTCCGCCGCTGCTCCTCCAACCCCTCTAACCTCATCCCTCTGCTTCTCCCCCCCTCCCGCACACTCTCTGGTGCACTCTGGAACTGTCACTCTTCTGCTAACAAAGCTGATTTCATCTCTGCCTTTGTCTCCCACCTCTCTCTCAATTTCCTTGCTCTCACTGAATCCTGGCTGTCTCCTGATAACACTGTAACTCCTGCTGCCCTGTCCTCTCTCTATGTCCTGTCCCATACCCCGCGTCTCACTGGACGGGGAGGTGGGACTGGTCTCCTCCTCTCTCCCTCCTTACTCTTTTCTGTCCCCTCCGACCTCTCCTCACTCTCTGTTAATACCTTCGAATTTCATGCAGTCCAACTAACCTCGCCCTGTCAACTCCTGCTAATTGTACTGTACCGTCCCCCTGGGCCTCTTGCTCACTTTCTAGATGAACTCGACTATCTACTCTCCTCCCCTCTCTGTCTACCCCAACTGTCCTGTTAGGTGACTTCAATATCCATCTCTCCAACCCCAGCCACTCTGCTGGATTCCTCCCTCTCCTTCACTCCTTCGACTTCTGTCTCTCTCCATCCCCTCCTACCCACAAAGCTGGCCGTCAACTGGACCTCACCTTCTCCAGGGCCTGCTGCCCCTCCACCCTCTCTGTCACCCCCTGGACCTCTCTGATCACTATTTCATCTCTTTTACTATTTCATCTCTCTCTGATCGTCTCTCCCTGCTCCTCCTACCCCCACTGTCACCTCTCGTTGTAACCTCCGCTCTCTCTCCCCCTCTGTCCTTGCCTCCACTGCTCTCTCTCACCTCCCTCCTATCGACTCATTCTCACAACTCTCCGTAGACTCTGCTACCTCTACCTCTTCTCCTCCTCACCTCCTCCCTCGACTCCTCTGTCCCCTCACCTCCCGACCTGCTCGCCCTCCCCCCCCAACCTGGCTCTCCTCTGCGCTCCGCTCAACAAGAATCACGCTGCGATCTGCTGAAAAGAAATGGAAGAGAACCAAACTCCCTGCTGCCCTAGACCTTTACCGCACTCTCCTCTCCTCCTTCTCCTCTACTCTCTCCTCTGCTAAATGTACTTATTTCCAATCTATAATCCAAGCCTCCACTAACAACCCACCTAAACTATTCTCTACCTTCTCCTCCCTCTTAAACCATCCCCCCTCCTCCTCCCTCCTCTATCTCCCCTGATGACTTTGCCTCCTTCTTCTCTTCTAAAATCTCAGATATCCATAAACTCTTTAACACCTCTCCATCCCCGCACCCACTCCTGCTCCAACCCCTACACACACTGCACCCCCTACTAACTCACCCTCCTTCTCCACCTTCTCACCCCTCTCAGACTCTGACCTCTCCTCCCTGCTCCAGGGTCACAAACCCACCACGTGTGCCCTGGACCCCCTCCCCACTCACCTCTTTCAAGCTGCTGCTCCTGCTCTACTTCCCTTCATCTCCTCCTTCTCAACACCTCTCTCCTTTCTGGTCTCTTTCCCTCTGCCTTCAAAAAGCCACTATCACTCCCTCCTCAAAAAAACCTACCCCGACCCCACCTCCCTCCAGAGCTACCGTCCCGTCTCCCTCCTACCTTCCTCTCCAAAACCCTCGAGCGGGACTGTACACCGCCAGCTCTCTGCTTTCCTGTCCAACCACTCTCTGCTCGACCCTCTCAATCTGGCTTCCGCTCTGCTCACTCCACTGAAACCGCCCTCCTGTCTGTCACCAACTCACTAAAGTCTGCCCGAGCTGCCTCTCTCCTCTGTCCTAATTCTCCTCGACCTCTCTGCTGCCTTTGACACTGTCGATCACTCTATCCTACTATCCTCTCTTGCTGACCTGGGAATCTCTGGAACTGCTCTGGCCTGGTTCTCCTCCTACCTCTCCAACCGCACTTACCAGGTAACCTGGCGTGGAGCAACCTCCACCTCGCCCTCTCTCAACAGGAGTCCCCCAAGGGTCAGTCTTGGGTCCTCTCCTGTTCTCTCTCTCTGCCCCGCTCCTGGGCCCCCTCATCGCATCCTATGGTTTCTCATACCATTTCTATGCTGATGATGCTCAGATTTTCCTCTCCTTCCCCCACCTCTGACTCCACCATCCCCTCCCATATATCTACCTGTCTGTCTGCTATCTCCTCTCAAACTCAACCTCTCTAAATCTGACCTCCTTTTCTTTCCCTCCTCCTCCTCCCCCTCCTCTGATCTCTCTATCTCTGTTCCTCTGGAATCTACCACACTATCTCCCTCTTCCTCCGCTAAGAACCTCGGAGTCACCCTAGACCCCTGCCTCTCTTATTCCCAGCACATCTCCACTCTGGCACGCACTTGCCGATTCTTCCTGAGCAACATCCGAAGAATCCGACCCTTCCTCACCAACTACGCCACCCAGCTTCTGGTCCAGGCCTTGGTACTCTCCCGCCTAGACTACTGCAACTCCCTCCTGGCTGGCCTCCTTGCGTCCGCCACCCGTCCGCTCCAGCTCATCCAGAACGCTGCTGCCCGCCTGGTGTTCTCTCTGCCTCGCTTCTCCCACACAACTCCACTGCTCCGCTCACTCCACTGGCTCCCGATCACCGCTCACATCCAGTTCAAGACTCTTGTACTAGCCTACAGATGCCTTGACCAGACTGCACCCAGCTACCTCCAGACCCTCATCTCTCCCTACACCCCCACTCGACCTCTCCGCTCCGCCTGCACTAGAAGACTGGCTCTACCTCCTCCACGCTTCCCTGCCTCCAGAGCCCGCTCTTTTTCCACCCTCGCCCCGCAGTGGTGGAATGACCTTCCTACAGATGTCAGGACTGCCCAGTCTCTGACCACATTCCGGTGCCTCCTCAAGACTCACCTCTTCAGAAAGCATCTGTAGAACTCCTCTGTTCTTCGCCTGGGACACTTATCACCCTTCCTTAAATGCACTTTACTTGCTCTTATCTGCCCCCTATTTTACTGCATTTAATCCTGTACGTCAGAGTACTGTAATCTGCCAAGTGTTTAATCTGTAGTATTTTGTATTTAATCATATCTTGATGTAACTATCACTGACACTTATCTGCTGTATCATTGAATTATATTTTGTCACACTTGTACTTGCTTGATCCAAAGTCATTGTATTTATCTTGCTCTTAATTGTATTATTACTTGTACTGTGATACTTGAAATGTATTTGCTTTCGATTGTAAGTCGCCCTGGATAAGGGTGTCTGCTAAGAAATAAATAATAATAATAATAATCTTTACAAGAAATGAGCAATGAAGTTATGTCAGAAGATGAAAACGAACAGGGAACTTCAAAAAGGGCTAGGTTACTTAGATAGTGTTCACAGTTGACAGAGAGTGCAGCGGAACTGATGGCAGGCAAGACTGCATTTTTAACAGGGAGCCAGAAGTTCAAACGTAAAAATATATTAAAAGACAGTGCTTCAAAACAGCACGCAATGTGCAGAGAGGCATACTCTACATCCAGAAATGATTCCAAAATTTTAAGGGGGAATGACAAAAGAAAAGACACTTTTGCATATAAAAAATATATATATATTTTACTGCATCATCATTCACACTGGTGTTGCTTTAAAATAAGCTGCTTTCAGGAGACTGAGACAGAGCACTCTCCATTGCTTTTGCCATTGCCTGACGTGAAGTTTTGCATGCAGCAGAAGAAAAAGGTGCTTTTCTTTTTTAACCAGCGCCATTTCTTTTTTTTTTTTTTTTTTTTAACTTTTTACACCCAGCCCTATTTCTGCCTGTTTTTTTCACTGTTTTCATTTATGTATGTTTAACACTGTACCATTGAACCACAATATGAAATGAACATGGGGGGAAGCTGAGCTTCTAAGCTTTCCAACAATACCACCCCTTTCAGTCTAGCTGCTACAATGACGAAGCAATAGACTCAAAATGAAACCTAAGCTGTGAACTCTGTCACATGATGACAGTCTTAACTTCAGGCGATCGTAGTTCTGGCTAGTAGTATCGCATACACACACTAAATACGTCTTTGGAAAGCCCAGAGTCTGTACTTTTAAACAAACCAGGCTTTTATGGTGCCTGAGTAATATGTGCGTAACCTTTGGTGCACTGGCGCCCCAAAATGAATAGGGCTGAGTTTTAAGAGTTAAAGCGAAAGTCACTGCTTGGAAAACAACACCTACATATTATTATTATTATTTGTTTATTTAGCAGACGCCTTTATCCAAGGCGACTTACAGAGACTAGGGTGTGTGAACTATGCACCAGCTGCAGAGTCACTTACAATTATGTCTCACCCGAAAGACGGAGCACAAGGAGGTTAAGTGACTTGCTCGGGGTCACACAATGAGTCAGTGGCTGAGGTGGGATTTGAACCGGGGATCTCCTGGTTACAAGCCCTTTTCTTTAACCACTGGACCACAAAGCCTCCTATAAAAAAGATTACATAGATTTAATATCGTTTTTTTGTGTACTGAGTTTCTATAATCCTTAATCACATACGAGAGAATAAAGTCTCGCGGCACTTAAAATATCCAGCACTACTTTTATTTTATTTATTTTAACCAGAACTACTCAGAATGCGGCTCATAGTGCTTTCGTCACTGACACCCACTTCCTTAGAGATTGTTGTAGCGTTTCAGGCATTCTAAATTGGGTGAAAAATACAGTAGCTTGGGGTCTTAAAATATCTCTGTGGGATTTTCCCGCACTGAAAGTTGCAGATATGCGGGATTCCCGCAATCCCGCGCTGAAATTCAAGCCCTGTTCCGTGGTCTCAAATGTTTGACCTTATACATCTGGCCTGAAGAGCTCAACTTGTCAGCATGGGTAGTGGAGTGACTCGTCATGGACCGGTATTTGCAAGCTTTGCCCTTTTATTTAAAAAAAACAGTTGGACAAATGAGTCCTACCGACGCAAATTAACTTATATCTCTCGTTGAGAGACATATAGCCGCGGAACTATTGGCTTGATTTTCCACAGAGGAACAACGACACTTTAAAAAGTGCACCCCATTCCTGAAGAACCAGGAACCCACAGAACCGGGTAAGTGTTTGGGAAACGGGGGGACGAAGAGCAGCCGCGGGCTGTGAAGGGACCTTGGGGTGAAAAACATATGGGTAGGGTTAATCCTGACATTATATGTTTTAATTGTCATCAGAGGGGACACATTGCTAGACAATGTACAAAAACACAGGGGTAGAAAATATGGAGTGTGATTGGGCTGGTGTATATAGGGACTGTGATGATTATGCTTGCAATTATGTCACCACCATTAATAACTTGTTCACCTCACGAATGTTGAAAGGGGATTATTTGTCTACCATTAAAGTAGCCGGTAGGGAGACTTTAGCATTTTTGGACTCAGGCTGTGGGCAGAGTTTAATCACTGCCTCACTAATTGAACACTTAAATTTGCCTGACTGTAACGAAGTTAGGATCAATTGCATTCACAGAGACATTAAAACCTATCCGTCTAAGTTAGTGGAGGTAGAGATTGGGGCGGAACCAGTACGATACAAGTTTGGAGCGTTTCCTCGTCTGCCCTACCCAGTAGTTGCCCCAATTTTGACACCCTAATAAAGTGTCAAAAAAAGGTTGTTTTCATTAACGTCAGTATCTGAGAACGCTAGGGAGGAAGTTTGTGAGGTGGATCAGTTGTTTGATTTTGCGAAGGCGGCATTTGCAGATGCTGGTAAAACCAGGAAAAGTAAATGGAAAGAAAAACAAGATGAGATTGTGGGGGAAAAGAGAAAGAGTGATAAAAAGCCAGCCCCTCAATGTTATGGTAAACTCAGTGAGTCTGAGACTGGTGGGGAAATTGCACCTGAGAGCAGTGGTCAGCCTAGACCACAAAGAGTACCATCAGGAAAGTGTACTAGGAAAAGGGAAACTTCGAAACAGGAAAGAGTTAGAAAAGCCAAAACTGTGATTTCACAAGGAAATGTGCCAGTGAGAATGTGGAATGAGTTGCCGGTCTCGCAATTGGACTTTAGGAAAGAGCAGGCAGCAGACCCAAATTTGCGTGCTGCTTTTGAGTAAGTTTTTGAAATTGACAGCAACTATGAAAGTACTCTAGACCTATTCCACATTTTATCAGAAGAAAATCAATGAAATATCAAAGTTTGACGCATATCCCATGCCTAGAAAAGATGAGATGATTGATAAACTGGACCGGGCTAAATACAGTGTTCACCTGTTATAACGCGCCCTGTTATAGTGCGGAATCGGTTATAACACGGTAGGGTTGTGGCTCCCATTTGCTTCATAATGCCATTACAGTAGCCCGTTTATACTTGTTATAAGGTGGAACACAAATAGGATGGTCTTGTAACTATGGCTCCCCACTATAGCGTTATAAAGGGTGAGCACCATATATTACCACTTTAGATTTGACTAAAGGATATTGGCAGGTTACTCTAGAAGAACGTTGTAAAGAAAAAACAAATTTTGCTACCCCTGAAGGTCTTTTTAAATTTACCGTTCTCCCATTTGGTCTTCATGGGGCGCCAGCCACTTTTCAGCGGCTGATGAACAAAGTCCTTCGTCCACATCAACAGTATGCTGCTGCATATCTGGATGATGTGGTGATTTTTAGTAAAGATTGAGAATCCCATTTACGCCAGGTAAAGGCAGTGTTACATGCGTTGCGGGTCAGTAAGTTGACCGCAAATAAAAAGAAGTGTGCGTTTGCCCTGCAAGAGGCCATGTATCTGGGGTTTGTACTGGGCAATAGGGAAATAAACCCCCAAGATAGAAAGATGCAAATACAAGCCTGTAAGCAACTGGCAAATAAAAAAACACCTGAGGGCATTTCTGGAGCTAATTGGTTACTACAGACACTTCATAAAAGATTCCGCTACTCAAGCAGTTCCACTTACAGAGTTGACAAAAGGGAAAGGATCAGACTAAATAGTTTGGAGCACAGAAGCGGACAGGGCATTTAAGGATGTGAAAACAGCCATTTGTAAGGAGCCAGTGTTGGTTAGCCCAGATTTTAATGAACCTTTCATTTTGCAGACTGATGCTTCAGCTGTAGGTTTGGGGGCAGTGTTGTCACAGGAAAGGAATGGGGAAGAACATCCAGTTCTGTTTTTAAGCAGGATGTTGTTGCCCAGGGAAGTCAAATATGCCACTGTAGTTTACCTTAGTAACAGACCATTCACCTTTAAAATGGATGTACTGCAACAAAGACAGGAATGCAAGGATGACCTGTTGGTTCTTGTCTTTACAGCCATACTGTTTTGATCTCCAGTAGAGAAAGGGCAAGGAGCACTTCAATGCTGATTTTTTTTATAGAGGTACCCACAATCGGAGGTTAATTTGTGTATACAACAGGCTGAGGTTAAGCCGAGAGGTTGGGTATATGATGGTCTATGTTTCCAACCAGCATTTAAAGGCTCTCGGACCCTGGATGGAGACATCGGCTAGAAAAAAAAAAGAAAAAGAAAAAAAAGTGTTTTGTTGTATGATTTTGCATGCCTTGTTGCTTTTGTATGCCCGATCCCACAGGATCGTGCAAAAGGGAGGGCAGTGTGAGGGATTGGTTAAAGAAAACAAACAAAAGGTGAAAAGACAACTGGATGGTAAACAAATACTTATTATTGTGTAGAGACCATACATGGGGACATTAGGACCCTGCAGGGGTTACTAGAGTCAGGGTTGAATCCAGGTGAAGTCAATTGTCTAATTGTTCAATTATGTAATTGGTTATGTTTAAAAGATGTGTGTGGGGAGGTCGGAGAGGGTGCTGGTAGGAGTTGTGTTTGGAGAGCTGGAGAGTGAGAGTAAGACGAGCAAAGAGATTATTATTAGTACTGTGAAACTGGACAATGAACTATTGGAAAAGGCATTTGGACTACGACTTGGATTGTGATTTTGGTTTTGGAGCTCGTTATTAGCTAGAGACAACTTCTGTTTAGCTAGGACCCTAGATCGGGTTAGGTTTGGTTTTGTTTATTTTATTTTTATTATTGTAAATAATACACACACTACAGTGTTTCATCACATCCTGGTTGTCAAGTGTTTGTTTGAAGAAGGAAAACCTGTGATCAGAAGGCAAGCTGTCACTATATATATATATATACAGACGTGCTCAAATTTGTTGGTACCCCTCCACAAAAAAACGAAGAATGCACAATTTTCTCTGAAATAACTTTAAACTGACAAAAGTAATTGGCATCCACCATTGTTTATTCCATATTTAATAGAAATTAGACTTTGCTTTTGATTTTTTTATTCAACATAATATTGTAAATAAGAAAACAAATGAAAATGGCATGGACAAAAATGATGGGACCACTAACCTAATATTTTGTTGCACAACCTTTAGAGGCAATCACTGCAATCAAACGTTTTCTGTAGCTCTCAATGAGACTTCTGCACCTATTAACAGGTAGTTTGGCCCACTCTTCCTGAGCAAACTGCTCCAGCTGTCTCAGGTTTGATGGGTGCCTTCTCCAGACTGCAAGTTTCAGCTCTTTCCATAGATGTTCGATAGGATTCAGATCAGGACTCATAGAAGGCCACTTCAGAATAGTCCAATGTTTTGTTCTTATCCATTCTTGGGTGCTTTTAGCTGTGTGTTTTGAGTCATTATCCTGTTGGAGGACCCATGACCTGCGACTGAGACAGAGCTTTCTGACACTGGGCAGTACGTTTCGCTCCAGAATGCCTTGATAGTCTTGAGATTTCATTATGCCCTGCACAGATTAAAGGCACCCTGTGCGAGGCAGCAAAGCAGCCCCAAAACATAACCGAGCCTCCTCCATGTTTCACTGTAGGTATGGTGTTCTTTTCTTTGAAAGCTTCATTTTTTCGTCTGTGAACATAGAGCTGATGTGACTTGCCAAAAAGCTCCAGTTTTGACTCATCTGTCCAAAGGACATTCTCCCAGAAGGATTGTGGCTTGTCAATATGCATTTTAGCAAATTCCAGTCTGGCTTTTTTGTTTCTTTCAAAAGTGGAGTCCTCCTGGGTCTTCTTCCATGGAGCCCACTTTCGCTCAAAAAGCGACGGATGGTGCGATCAGAAACTGAGGTACCTTCACCTTGGAGTTCAGCTTGTATCTCTTTGGCAGTTATCCTTGGTTCTTTTTCTACCATTCGCACTATCCTTCTGTTCAATCTGGGGGTCGATTTTCCTCTTGCGTCCGCCCCAGGAGGTTGGCTACAGTTCCATGGGCCTTAAACTTCTTAATATTTGTAACTGTTGTCACAGGAACATCAAGCTGCTTGAGATAGTCTTGTAGCCTTTACCTTTACCATGCTTGTCTATTTTCTTTCTGATCTCCTCGGACAACTCTCTCCTTTGCTTTCTCTGGTCCATGTTCAGTGTGGTGCACACAATGATACCAAACAGCACAGTGACTACTTTTCTCCATTTAAATAAGCTGAATGACTGATTACAAGATTGGAGACATGTGTGATACTAATTAAAGGAACTAATTAGTTTGAAATATCACTATAATCCAATTATTTATTATCTTTTCTAAGGGGTACCAACAAATGTGTCCAGGCCATTTTAGAATATCTTTGTAGAATAAGCAATAATTCATCTCTTTTCACAGCTTCTTTGCTTTATTCTATGACATACCAAAGGCATGCAAGTATACATGATAAAATAGCTTTTAATTTCATCACTTTTCAGGAGGAATGAAGCATTATTTCAATGAGCTGTAAGGGTACCAACAAATTTGAGCATCGTCTGTATATATATATATATATATATATATATATATATATATATATATATATATATATATATATATATATATATATATATATGTCTTTGGTTGGAGCTGAAAACCATCAGAGGATCATCAACAAGATTTTGGGACTACAGATCTTAGAGGACACCATAACTGAAGCTAATACTGCTTTCACACTGAACTGCCTACAATGGCTAACATCATCAATATAACTTAAAAACTGTAGAATGCTGCATTTTTAAATGATCAGTCAGCACTCCTTGATGGATGACATCCTAGATTTTGGTTGGCAGTAGTTTTTCCATAGTGGCAGCTGTAGTGTACAGAGGTCAAGCGACTGTATAACTGCCCCGTAAGAGCTCTGATAGATCTCATCTATTCATGTCGAAATGTCTTTGTCCCAAACTCACAGTCACATTGTTCCTTAGTGACAGGTTGCGTACTTCCATCGTTATAGAAGTCTCAGATATCCAGTCATGTTCTAGTAAGCTTGCATTTTTTTTAACAACAATATATGATACAATACTTGGTTATGCTACCCATGCTTTCAGTTAGTGTTACTTGGTCATTTTAACTGGAATGTCTCCACCCCTTCTGTGGCTTCTTTCCTGTCATTAACCAGCCAGCTGCTTCCCTTTTTGACTGACGTGCCAGTAAACACAGCAGAATGAAATGACCCAGGAAATACAATCTCAAACCGATTACTCTAGTACACTGTAAGGCATAGGAACTGCAGCTTCCTTTAACCTAAAGTAGTACCAGATATGTTTTAAAACAAATGTCTGCTATAACATGTGTTTCTTTCAAAATGCACATCTGAGACTTATTTAGCTAATGGAAGTGCAAAACAGGTAGGATCTATTACAGTTAAAATTTTTTACAGTTACTTTAATTATCAGATAGTGGAGTGTGGCAAAGTGGTTTGCAGTGCGCAGCTGTAAAAGTGATGCGGTGCTCAATGAAAGACAGACAACAATATTCCAGGTGCAATGGTATTTTAATTATAATCCAAAGTCACTTGACAACTGTAAATAATAATGAATGGCAGTACACAACAAGTGTACTGCACCATTTAACCCAGGCGGTTCAGTCCTGAAGCAATAAACACAGTATAAACACACACAAAACACAACACGATCACGAGTGCTAGCATGCAAGTGGTGAAATACAATTTATTCAGTGAAAAGCAGTGCAGTGTTGTCCAGGTTCATGCTGGCCTTAAGTGACAGCTCCTGGTACGTGTTAGCCGTCTAATAATAACAAACCAGTATAGATTAGACACAACAAAAACAAACATGGTTACTTTTTCACTGTCCTTTCTGGTACATCCGTAACCATAACAAAGGAGCAGTTCAGTCGGCCACAAATGAATCAAATGAAACAAGATCAAATGAATGCCCCAGTAGGTAGTATCGTAAAGAGTGAGTAGCCCATTTAATGGCCAAACACTCCTTTTCGATTACGGAGTAGTTGCACTCCCAGGGGAGCATCTTTTTACTGAGGTGACATACTTCTGACTATTTAATTGAATTTGGAGCACTCCTTCGAGTGAGGTTGACCACTGTCGCATACTTGGGGATTATTCTTCGGTAATAACTGGCCAACCCCTATAGAGACCTCATCGGGGACTTGGTTTTGGGGATTATATCCCAAATATTGAGTTTCTGCTTTCGCAAACGCACATTTACTCAAGTTAGCCGGGCTACCCTTAGAGACTGTAGACAGCCATGAGCCTAGCCAGATGCTCTCGCCAGGTGGAGCTTTAAATAACCACATCGTCAATATACGCTGCTGCATACTCATGATGTGGGTGTAATCCAGGCAATCTCCTGGTCCATCAGTCTCTGAAAGGCAGCGGACGCATGTGGCAAAGTGCCTGGTAAGGGTAACAGGTGTAGCGGTGATGCGGTGCAGGAGTGACAGGCAGACAACGGTATTCCAGTGAAAAAGTGCTTTATTTCTTTTCCAGGTCTGGTGACCGAAAAATAACTAAGTCCCCGGCGATACACAACAATGTGTAACGCACGGGGATAACAATAAACAGGGCACAGTCCCGAACAAAAAAAAAAACAGACGGTCACCAGTCCTGGGTGAGTGCAGTCGTGATGGTGCTTTAGTGCAAACACAGATAGTGCGGGTGCAGTGGTGCTCCGGACAGTGCTGACCCTTAGCGACAGCTCCGAGTCGTGCTTTAACTGTCTGGTGGTAAAAAAAACACAGACAATTATACAGACGAACACAACACAACACAACACAACACGTAATTCTCTTTCTTATTATTTTTAACAATGAGAGCTCCTCTCGATCCTTCTCTCTCAAACGCTTAACCCAAACGAAGGAAAAGAACAGCGTTACCCTGGCCCTATATGTAATCCCAAGATGATATCTAGGTAAACGGTTGCAGCTGCCTTATTACTTGCAGCTGCCCCTCGTTTACCTGTCAAATCAATACGGTCTTACAACAGAGTCTCGCTTCCTTCCAGGCTGACCCACTTCCCGGTCCCGGAAACGAACTGTCAGGCCAGCCCTTCCAGATACTTCTCCTCCCGTTCTTTAGCGCCCTCACAGGTCGGGAGGAAGATTTATCACCAGAACTCATTGTATTTCTGTCACAACGCACCATGTAGCCCAAACGGCATGGTTATAAAGTGGAACAGACCATCGAGGGTAGAAAATGCAGTTTTCTCTCTAGAACTGTGGGTTAATCTCCAAGTAGGAGCACATGCTTCACTACATTTTTGGACGAGCCTTTGTGCTCTTCGCACCCCTCTCTCACTAGAACGAGGATGCCATGAGCCTGTCGGCCGTACAAGAGCTCGAAGGGGGAGAACCCTGTCGAACTCTGCGACACCTCTCTCACTGCAAAAAGGAGGTAGGGAAGAAGCATTGCCCAATGTTTTTGCTCTTGCATCACAAAACTTCTCAGCATCTGCTTCAAGGTTTGATTGAAATGTTCCACCAAACCATCTGTCTGTGGATGATAAACAGAGGTTCAGATGGGACGTATTTTGAATATTTTGTATACTTGCTGTAACCTTTGAGACAAGAAGTTCATTCCATGATCAGTCAGTATCACTGGGGATACCTACTCATGCTATAATCTGCACTAGTTATTTGGCTATCGCAGATGCACTTGTAGACCTCAATGGAACTGCTTCCGGGTATCGCGTTGCATAACCTATCACCACTAATATATGCGTATATCTGGAATCAGAAGCTAGCAAAGGGCCTACAATATCCATCACAATGCGCTCAAAGAGGGTATAAACAATCGGCAGTGGGACAAAAGGGGCAGGGCACACTTGACCCGGCGCTACTCACTGGCAGTCTGGGCATGTGGCTACATATTTTGACACATCCTTGTAAAGTCCTACCCAATAAAATCAGGCCAAAATGCATTCCCTAGTTTTATCGACTCCGAGGTGTCCCGAAAAAGGGATGTCATATGCAAGCCTCATGACCTCGGTCCAATATGACTGGGGAATCATTCATTGTGTTACAGGCTGTCCTTGCCCGTGGCAGGGTTCACCCTATATAATAATTGCCCTTTTACAATGAAGTGTGGATATACTAGTCGCCCAGTGCCTTCAACATCCTTACCTTCAATAGACTGGACCTGCCCCCAAGTGTGCACCAGTGTGGAATCATTTTTCTGGTCCCACACTAGGTCCGCTCTTGAGTGCCACATGTCTGGTATATTGAGAGGGGCTGGAGTAGCCTCTGCCCTGGATGGCCTAGTAACCTCGCCCACTCGGTCACACTGTGTACCAACCCCCTTTGTTTGGCATTTGGCACCATGTGAGCTTTCTCCCACCAGACCCCAGCCTCGTCTCATTGATGCTCCCTACTACTTTTTGATCCATCTCTCTCTTTTTGTTTTTCTAGGATGGAAAGTGGGAGAAGAGAAATCAGTTATAAAGGGGAAAATCTCACCAATCGGTTCCCCTTTCCCTTTTTCTGCCACATTTACGTGTGACCGGGGCTGCCATTTGACCAATTCTGTATAGTTTGGCCAGTCCCGGCCCAGAATTACTGGGTGTGGTAGCCTTTCCGCCACCTCTACTACCAGGTGAAGTTTTATTGGACCCACCGATAGATACACTTTTAGTACGGGGTATGTCGCCGTGTCTCCTGACCTTGTGGCTGCCACGACACACCACCCAAGAGAGCTGTTCGAATTAAGGTCTGCTCACACCCTGTGTCCACTAATGCACAGGTTTTCACATTCCCTATAACCACATGAACAATACAAGGACCCTCCCGACCATTGACACATTGCTTCCTGTTTGGGGCGATGACTTGGTGTACCGTGGCTCCGCCCCCTTTCCAGGTGGCCGACTTCCACCTTCCCTAGAATGAATTGTCAGACCATCCAGTCCAGGGCACACTGTTCCTTTTCCACAGCACCTTCACAGGTCGGGAGAGATTTGTAACCAAGGTTCATTCTCTCTCACATCTTTATAACAAAAGGAACATATTCCTTTTGGCTGAATTTGAGGAAGACTGGTGTGCTTAACCAGGGACTGTAACGAGGGCATTGCATTAATGAATAACTCCTTCACTTATGTTTTTACTTGAGGTCCAACCCAGTTTTCTAGATTTTGGATGACTCATTTTTAACATTATGATTTATGGAAAGAGGAAATGCCACACTATGTAGTTGCTGTATCCATTACTTAAAACACCCACAAATGTAAAACTTTGAAGAAATGAGCCAAGTAGACAAATGTCATGGCACTGATGAAGGTATACACCAAAACATTTAAATTTCTTTTGAAGTTTTACATAATTTGGTTGACTGTATGTTAGCGAAGACAGGAGGCAAGATTATTCCCCAAGAAAAAGATCACAACCAAGAGCTGTGTGATGTGATATTTGAAACTTTACATTACCACCACTTCAGAGGATTTGAATATACAATTCATCATTTTTTTTTTTTTTAATTTAACTGTACACTTCCTTACCGAGGTAGGACTGAGGGATTTGGATCGTTTGTGTACAATTGTTATTACCTTTCATGAAAAGTCCCTGTCGGTCTCAATAGTTTTCCCCCCATCAGTTGCTGTCAAGTCTGACACTTATATTGACTCCTTTGAGAATCCTGGAATAATTGTTTTAATCTCTAATAGGTGTTCCTGCAGGATCATGCAAATGTCTCATTCCCAAATGATTATACTATTTTCAGGTTCGATTTCACACATAAATGATTTCCTTCTGTTTAAAAGAGCACCAGTTTACAGAGATTATTCTTTTAGATTTTGAGAAAAGATAATCTATTACAACAAGGGGTAGGTCATAGCTCATATAAGCATAGATCCACCACAGAAAGTATGTATTTCCCAAGAGCTTATAAAACTCCTTTCACAGGCTTGTTTTTGACAGTCAACAGGGTTTGAGATATGAGGTTCACTTCAATAATAAAAAAACAGTCAGGATAACCTACAGCGCCTGGCCACTTTATTGGGACCTGTTCCTAATATCAGTTTTTTCAGGTGTTGGAAGCTGTCTCGAGGGATAATAATCCATTCAGTCATGAATATTTCATGCAATTGGTACAGTGAGCTGGGCAGAGGATTGTAATGATCCATGCATCATTCATCTAGGTTTGATATCTGGGGATTGTGGTTAAGATGCCTGAAACCCTTTGCACACAATTCTGGTACAGTGCATTATCATCTTGAAAGTAGCCATTACCATCAGGGTACAAGTGCATTCATATGGCCTTTTCAGAGTAATGAAAGTACTTGGGGTATACCAGGAGAACATGCACAGTTGCAATCTTAATATGTGTTTTATAGAAGATAGCACTGATGATATGGAGCTTGGCAATATATTTAATGTACAGCATAGGGATATAATTATACATTTAGGAAGAAAATGCTGTTATTGTAACTATTTTGAGCAAGGTAAAATGATATGTTATTGTGGCCCTAGCAATGCCCTGGTCAAATTTAATCAACCTACTTGATAATTAAGTGCCTTGCCAATTAATATTGTGCAGGTTTTTTATTATTATTTATTTCTTAGCAGACGCCCTTATGCAGGGCAACTTACAATTGTTACAAGATATCACATTATTTTTACATACAATTACATTCTTTTTTACACATTATTTTTACATACAATTACCCATTTATACAGTTGGGTTTGTACTGGAGCAATCTAGGTAAAGTACCCTGCTCAAGGGTACAGCAGCAGTGTCCCCCACCTGGGATTGAACCCACGACCCTCCGGTCAGGAGTCCAGAGCCCTAACCATTACTCTACACTGCTGCCCTATTGCCTTTTAGGACATTAAAATTGAAGTAAATTAAATATACTGGATCTTGTAAGTAACTATAGAAACATAAATTACTAGAAAATGAGGGTACAATTAAAGGTGAAAAGAGCATGTAAAAATGAAGAGCATGTTTAAATCATTAATATCAAAAACATTGACAACTTAAAAATATGATTATTATTTATCTAGTCAATGACATGGTCAGTACCATAGCATGGGTTGTTTATAACCAAGAACCAACATACTTCGAGCTATCAGTATGAGACATATCAACAGTATGTACAGAATAGTATAGAATAAGAAATGGTAATTAATAGTTTTGTGGGTAAGTGGTATTTGAGACCTAGGTAAGTGTTAGTATCATGATAAAGTATATTAAAATGAGTGACTTACAGTATGTTGAATACCTTCTTGTGTTCTCAGGATACATGTAAAAATGTAAGTGTGATGGACAGATGTAAAGACAGACCTCTCCATATATCCCCACGTTATACTCCCAGTAACACCAAGTTTTGTCAATTTAATATGTGTTTATCTAGATGTATGGGAAAAAAATGATAAATTATAAAAGTTATAAATGCATTGGTAACACATGTTATCTAAATGAAATATACTTTTGCTCAGGTATTAAATAGCTATTAAAAGTCATTAACAACATAGTAGGTCTTAATAGCCACCAAGCATGCTGTCTGGGTAATGGCAGCAGATACTGGAATACATGATTCAAGTTCACGTGTTACTCTTAAATTGTCTTATTATGATGCGGTACAATGGACTTGTAATATAGCTGACACAGAATTATTCTATTTAGCATTATTTATCATTATACATATTATTATGTAACTGGCAACTGAGAAACCAGCTTGAGCAATAGCTTTATTTAATAACACTTCATACTTCATTTACTTGTCACGCTGTACAGAGACATTTTCAAGTGGTTTTATTTCAAGTTAAGGGAATCCGTTTAAAACTTTAATCATGTTAACCCACGTTGAAGTAAAATTAAGTGCAAGGCTACTAAATGAAGTGTTCATAATGATGTACTTCTTGTCTAATTAAATTGGGCACTTAAAAGCTGACCTGCTGTAATGTTTCGATCTTCTGCCACTTTCTTTTCATTTCACTTTTCAATTAGTTTTAGACCACGTATCCTGTTTTATGTAAATAATGTTAAATGACGAGGTTCTGAATTATTGGCACTTTTCCTCTTTTGTACTCAGTTACTCACATTGTCATGTATTCTCTTGTAATAATACCGAAAATACCGTATTATTACTGCGTTTTTTATAAATACGGGGTTATTACTGCGTTTTTTATAAAGTACACTATGCAAAAGCTTTTCAACATTTGTTTTTTTAATGACAGTACACTGGCTAAAGTGGATGTTAAGTTTAGGTCATTGGATGTAATGGTATTTGTTGCCATTTATCTAGTTCTTTTGTATAGAACTTTGTTTTATAAATCTCATGTTCAATTCAGCATAAAATCGTATTTTTATTCACTTAGCTATTTCAATAGATAAGGTGGATACAAGCAAACATGTTTCAGTCTAAACGGACCATCAGACATTGAGTATCAAACAGTCCAATAGCCTAAATAAGTTATTTTATTGGTGAGGACACAAAATTGATTTATAAATCAAAACTATCACCATTATGTTGAAAAAGAATACATACAGGAATATGTACAACACAGTAGGCATCAACACTAAAGCTACATCATGTTCTATAAAATTGAAAACGCAGGGCCAGAAGGAGGTTTCCTCCCGTGGCCATTAATGCACCTTCTAGAGATCCCAATTATACAAGGCACAACCTTAAGAAAAGCCAAGATGACATTGCTTGGATTGAACAGTGTTGCACAAAGGGGAAGACTGGGGTATTGTTTTTGATTAAATCTTGCATGTTCATCCAGGGTACCATTTATTATGTTTAACATTTAAAATTATTTTGAGAGACCTAAGGAAACAGCCCTGCTAAATGTATAGTTTGTAACATCAGTTTACCCCCTTTGCAGCTGTTTATCTCCTTTGCGTGGTCAAGGGTACAGTCACCTAGCCTTGATTAACTTCTGTGTCAGAAGTCTCCTTTAGATTGAAAGAAGATATATAGGGCCAAATGAGTGTATATCTTATGAACCATGTGAACCTGATGTTTCCTCTTGAAAGAGGGTAAGTAAAATGACGTGCCAACTTAAACTTATGTCAACGGTGATACCCCCATGAATATGCTTTATGAATAGAAAATCATGAAGAGAGACAACCCATTATTAACATGTATAAATAGAGAAGTGTTTACAAATAGAGTTCTCTTTCACCCATCAGTGATTTCCATTCATGCTGATATTTACCCACAGGCTGGGAAAATAACAAACGCTTGCTAATCTTGTTTGCCCAGCAACTGAGAATGAGTTCTGGGCTATTACAAAGTCTCTGCTGATAAACACATCTTTACCTCACTATGGCAGAGATGTCATAATGGATGGACAGACATTCTCTTCTATAATGCAGCACAGTACTGTATCTATCTATCTATCTGTCTAAGAGCCAGCTGCCCTATATAATTTTCTCCTCAAATAAATGAGTATGCAAGTGTCTGTTGGCAGCAAAATAAACTGCTCTAGAATGACTGCTCCGTAAAGACCATTTGCTTTTTGTACCTATACGTAATGTTAGTTTAAAAGCAATCTGCCGACAAATACGATAAAACTTGATTGTCTCACAGATCGCATCAGACCATTACAGTGCAATTCTATTAATATTTCTAAGCCTTGAATTCCTTGTCAATATTTACCATGCTTGTTCACATACAATTAAAACCTATATCTGAACCTATCCAAGGCCTGCACCATTTTAGACATATGCCTTTGAGACCTTCTTTTGGTGCGTTTGTATGATGCCCTATGATAATCCTTTGACTAGCAATTGCACCCTTCTTTGGTTTGGTGAATTGGTCTCCATGTATCTGCTGTAGGTGACATTATCCTAATTTTTGAAATGTCAGAACAATCTGTCCCTTTCGATCTGTTTAGTAGTGACTTTTCCTGTCTAATAGTAATGAAGCCTCGCAGTAATGCAGCATATTGCAAATTTATAATTCTCAAACTTTCCATTTGTTGTTGTTTGATTTTGTTAATTGACTAATGGGTTGTATAGAATAATTTTAGGTACCATATTCCTTTGAATTTAAGACGCCCTCTAATTTAAGACGCAGCCCAATTTTACCACCTTTAATTTGAGGAAAAAATAAAACTTCAAATAAATATGCATTTACAAAGATAGAACCTCAATTATGCTGTTGTATCATACAAAACTGACTAAACACAGAGCTTGTTTATTGTGCTGCGCACTGTATAATACTTAAGATGGCGTCTCTGTCGTACACACACCACCACTCACTTACGACATCACACATCCTGGCAACAGCAAGCACGACACAACACTCCACGGCATCAGGCAACACGTAACCCATTAACCACAAAAGCATTGAACATTGCTTGGCGTGTTGAAAAATACAGGGGTCTGATTAGCATTTCCGATCTGTCCAAGCTGGTACTGTTTGTTAGAAATGCCGAAATTGTAAACATTTCTCTTGGAATTCCTTGGAAAGCTTGGTTTGTTTTTTCTCAGCAGTGTCACGTTGCTGCTTGTGCATTCGGGCAGATGCCTTTGTTGTCTTTTCTCGGCAGTCAGTCACGTTGCTGTTTGTGTACTCGGGTAGTCATGTCTTTTGTTGGCGATTTTAATACACGCATCACTATACTGCACTCGAATGTAAGACGCAGGCTATTTTTGAGAAGCAAAAAATGGTTAAAAAAAGTGCGTCTTAAATTCAAAGGAATATGGTATTTACCAACAGACACTGCAAATCCCTTGTAAAGTCTATGGACAGTACTGTAGTGAATAAGCCTGGTGCTGCATTCTAGCAATGGGTCTACTGTAATAGAAGTTAATATGTCATTGTAGGGTCTCTTATTCTAAAGAGATGTCTTTGTGCAGTTGTGCAGTTCAGGTGATCAAGAAATACAATGTTGCAAAATTATTTCCATTATTTTAAGAGACACCCTACACATGACGTATTGATTTATTATAAATCATAAAAACAAAGATTGTACTCAAGAACTACTACTAAACATACATTTCTGTTTAGGTTTTTTTAAGTTTTGAATTATCATACATCTATACACAAGATAAGATGTACTTGAATTTTGACAAATTCGTAACAGTGATAGGTTGATATCATGTGATTTATAATTGGTAATGTAAGAAAACAAGGCCTAATATGTTCTTAATCTTTATTGAAACATGACAGTGAAAATTAATAGACACAACTAACAATTTCAAATCACAGCAATCAGGTTTTATTATCAACATACAGGTAAAATTATACAGAGAAATTCACTACTTCTAGAGTTTATGAATTGCCCTGATACAGAGTGACAGATAAAGTAAAATATGAAACATTATATAAAGCCTCCAATCCCCACCCACAGCCCAGACATTCCTTGACAAGCAGCCCCTCCTCATCAGCAACTCCTCACTTAACAAAGAGCATATGTCTCCTCTCCCGACAGTTCTCAGATCAGGGGAGAGGGGGAGAGAGAGAAATAGACAGAGCAAGAGAGGGAAGTGGAAGATAGACAGAAAGACACAGACAGGGGGAAGGTGGAGGGAAAGAGAGAGAGAGGGACAGATAGAGGGGGAGAGTGAGAGACACAGGAGTTAGAGAGAGAAAGTAAGCGAAAGAAAGAGAAACAGACAGATACAGATACACACACACACACAAGCCGTGACACCCACAAACCTCACCCCAGCCCACAATAGTGATTCTTACATTCTACAACACCCAAACTCTGCTGCATATTCCTCAGATGAGCTCATATGATAAGCGAGAGAGAGAGAGACAGACAGAGAGGGAAAGAGCCACCTCCCTAGCATTCATTACATGTGTTGAACTAGTTCATTTCTCAGCAATACATTCTTAGTTAATTAAATGATTATTAAAAGTATATCACAAATACTAAAATTGTCAAAAAAAATACCAGATGTTACAGCTAAATACGATGCAACAGTAGAAACATGTTCCTTTTTGTGTCTCAGATTGCAAGGCCTATTGAGCAGGAAAAAAAGCTAGAACAAGGTAGGTGCTGATTACTATTCCAACTTAGACTGAGTTCTTCATGTCTCACTTCCATTATTAAGCTCTGCTCTACAGCTATGGCCAAACGTTTTGCATCACCTGGAATTTTATGATTTAGACATAATTTAAAACAAAAAATATATGAACATAATGTATCTATTATTTAACATGTAATCAAAGAAACTACAAAATGATGTCGCAAAAGTGTACCGGAAGCCATAATAGTAGTACAGTATTTAGTGTTAGATTTCAAAATGTCAGATTTTTCATTTGTAATTTTTTCGTTCAGTATATGGAAAACTACAAAGGTATGTAATTCAATATTTTAACACAACATTATTCATCAGCTTTCATTCAAGTTTATGAAGCAACATGAGTTAATTTTATAGGGTGATGCTAAACTTTTGGCCATAGCTGTAGTTATCATCTCTTAAGACTATTTAGCCTAAACACGTCCTAAAGACATTTCCTTTGCCACCTACCCCCAACACACTACATTACAGTAGGTGGGGTTGACCCATTCTTTCTCATTTCATGTTTTACAATCACCCCCTTACTGGATAACGTGCAGAGTTATCAATCTCTCTTTTAACAACAAAAGTGATAAATTAGCTGTCAATTTAATATCAACTGTATTATTTTGTAACCGTGTATTGATGATTCAGTTAGGGTTTTGTTTCGTTCTACACCACTTGTGCAGAACTGCATACAGATTTTTGAAAATGAAAACTGTCAATTAGGATACGAAAAAAGTGTAGGGTTGAAAAGTGAGTCATCCTGTAGCCTGGTATTTTAATACAACTACAATATGACTAAGAAAGAGACTTGCACGATTTTGACAGACGACAACACAATATAAAAGTCTTTAAAACTCCCCTTTTCTTAATTAAAAAAAATTGGTAAACATGGAAATGACCTATTTAAACAGAATCTGCCAGATTATAACAAACCACTTTGCAATACAGAATTGTATTACAGCCTAAAAGAATCCCTTCCTATTTGTTCAGTTTTTCTAAATTGTATTATGATTGCAATAACAATATGTAGAAATATAACTAGACCCATTGCAAGGAAACGATTATAAAATATGTTAGTGGCTTGGAAGAAATTCTGCAACTGGAGTGCAGAACTTGTTACTGACACCCTCCTAATAATGTTCCTTTGCAATTCCATTTTAATGGACCGAGAATTAGCCTCCCAGCAGGCCCCCCAACAGCTAATGTAATTGATGGTTTCATGATTAGAAATTCAGCTTTGTTCAGGCCACTGTTCCGACAGGGACCGTACAAATTCACAGAGTCCCCACAGTGTCTTAAGTGAGGGGGACCATGTGTACAAATCTGCTTGGTATTAATTTAGCAGGCCTTCCTCTCCCCATGTCTGTGAGCGTGGATGGCACTTGTTGTGATGGCAGCCCCAGCATGTGTGCTCGGCAAAATGCCTTTGCAGACGAAAGTAGCGTTCTGCATGCGGACCTCGTGAGTTCCAAGGGAGTAAAGAAGTGGACAAAATTGCCCTTCAAAAGCATGGCAATGATGGAAAAATAGTCTTTTTATATTGCTGCTGCATGTATAGTCCAGACAAACCACTAAAGTGGCAATCCCTAATGTTGTTTGTTTGACATCAAAATAATCAACTTTAAATTCTAAGTGGTTGATGTAGTGTTGTTGTACTGCACTGGGATTGTATTTATGTATTTATTTGAGGGTGCATTTTTAAAGGTGTTGTTTATATCTGGTGACACAGAGACTAAGCATGTAGACACAAATTGCAATTGTGAAAGAAATTCTACTTTAAATGTTACAAAACAAGTAACTTGAAAGTTAATTTTGAGAACTTGAATATTGATGTTTTTTAGTTATGTAACTTACGCAGAAATGCATTGGTATAAATTACCTGTTTAAGACTAATCAGCTAGCCTCGGTTTCCTGTAATATCAGTTATACAGTGGGTGAAGCTTAGTGGCTGCACCTTTGGGCTGCAGTAGAAAAGGTCATAATTACAGGTCTAGAGTTTACATCTTTACCACAGATGTTCATTCACAAGCTTATATGACATTAATACTAAGACGCATGCACAAAAAGCAAGTGAAAATGTGCCATATCAAACAAGGACAAAAAAACAAATATAGAACGCTTTTAAAAAAAAAAAAAATTTATTCATTAGATTTTTATAATAAATAAATAAATAAAAATAAATAATCATGACTATGCTATTTTACAAAATTTGGCCCATGCTGAATTTGTCCTACTATGAAATGGATATGAGCTGGTATCTTTGCTGTGACTTCGGCAGTTAATAAATACAAAGAATGAAGCAATTAATCTTATGAATAATCAAGGCATTGATCATCCACGAGTCAATTGAAATACACTTGAATAAGATAGCATTTCCTATTTCAATTTGGAGTTCATTTGAATGCATGGAGATGAGTAAATCTTGCTGGCACTGATTTACTGCTGACCAGAATGCATTGAGTATTTGGAGTGCTGGCTTACTTAAATCACTGTACACCATTTTACATTGTCAGTCTGAAGAGCACTGTGAAACAAACATACCAGGACATATGTTATTATATAATAATGTCCTCATTATATCGCATTTCAAACCACTCTGATATTAAAGAGTAAGCCATTTCAAATGCCATTTCAATTGCTTTTTTATTGTATTTTATTTATTTTGTTTACATTTATATTACTTATTTTTGTGTAACGGGCAGTGTTGGATAAAGCACAGCTGTTACAGATTCCGTCCCCTGTCGGTGAGATGAGATGAGGTTAAAAGCTTGAATAACCACAAATGCAGAGAAGTCCGACTCTTTTGCATAGTGGTTGAGATGTTTGCTGTCGGTTTGTGGGATTAGCGGGTCACGCCCAGCCTCGGTCCTGTCACATTTGTATCATTCTGAGTGGTTCTGTTGCCCAAATATTGGGTTATTACCTTTTTTCTCTAAAACTGCTTATAAACTTATTCAGATCATATGACCAGGTGACCTTTCAACTTTTTAATTCTTCACGTCTAAATAAATGTAGATGTGGTGCTTGCAAAGTTGAAAGGTCATCTGGTCTGAATCGAATGAGGAAGGCTGTCCCAGACAAGTTTCAAAGCAGCTCAAAGCCAGATAAGGGCAACAAAACCATTTAGAATGACTGCAAACAACATAAAAGTCAGGAAAATAAAAAAAAGGAAATTGAATGAAATGTGGGGCTTCTTGAACTCTTTAAAAAATCTAATTATATAATGGAAGAATTTAGTGTAAATCTGAACAATCGTGATATACTGTATCATAGGAACATTTTACAGCCACTGCAATAGTGGCAATCAGAATTGTACAAAAAGCAAGTGAAAAAATATGCCATTTCAAGAGTTGTTTTGCCATGAGTGTGCTCCTTGATCCCTAGGTGGGCTTATAAAACCTTATTTTAAGCACCCGACTCTAGATTTTGAATAATTTATTATGGACAAAGAAACACATCACCGGTACAGTATTTAGTGTTGTTGAATTAATGGAGTAAACTAAAGGTGTTTTAAGCCAAACAGAGACGAAACATAAATTGGATAGTTAGTAACTTGGAGAAAGCTGTTTCCTCCACAGGCTTTCCAAAGATCTATTTTATTCCATTTTAAATAATGATGTACTGTCTCTTGGCTTGAGGCTGGCCTGGAAAGGAGGTATATAGAAAATAACTGAGTTTCAACTAAACTGATTTGCTGAGTTGAGTACAAGAGTAGTTTTGTAAAATATGTGTTGTGTTGTACTGACATCCAATGTAGATCTATAAAGTTTATGGTATGGAAATAAACAATAGCAATCGGTGTGTAAAAGATGTGTTTATTATATATGCAAAACTATTTCTAATAGTTTTTGTTACTTACTATTTAAAAAAAAAAAAAGCAATAAGGGTTGACGACAGCATGGCAGTTTTTACTGGGACTGCTTCTGGGAGTTCAGTATGAAAGAATATTTACTTTATGCAAATACTACTTGAGACCTGTAACCTGGACTTTTATTGTATGTTTTTTGTTGATAAAGTGAACTTGGAATGGATGTATCTTATATTGACCACAACCAAGTAAACTACCTCATGGTCGTTTTGCTTAAAAGATACGTGACAATATCCTTGAATAGATAACTGACTCTTCGATTAATATGATACCACTCTTGGTACTCACCATTACAGAATAAAAAAATTTAAAAAAATACATTCAGCTGAATTTCTAATCATGAAACCATCAATTACATTAGCTTCGGATGTTGGTCTGGGGGCGGTCTTGTACCAGCAGGTCGACGGAGTAGAACATCCCATCCTCTATATAAGTAAAAAAAATGCTCCCCTGGGAGCATAACTACTCCGTCATTGAAAGGAATGTCTGGCCATTAAATGGGCCACTCAGACCTTGCGCTACTATCTATTGGGACATTCATTCAGTCTCGTCACTGACCATGCACCACTTAAGTGGTTAAGCACGATGAAGGATAGCAACCCTTCATTATTTAATGACACACCGTGCAGGGAAAGATCACCAAAATGCGGATTACTTTTCCTGGGAGGGGGGTGTAATGGGGAAAGTAGATTCAGCCGAGTGTTCCTTTGGCTCCACTCTGAGCGGTGGGATATGTGACTGTGGCAGGATGACAGAGGTTTGAGGCTCAGAGACAGTGAAAGGGCAAAATAATGATCTTTATTAAACAAAAAATAGTCAAATAAATAGGCACAAGGGCCCAAACAAAAGGTTTAAACAAAATACAGAAATGTAGGCTGGGCATTAGCCTTCACTACAGTTTCTTTCTCAAAACTAAACAGCACAGCACACCAACAAACAAACTCACCCAAAAAAAACACCTCTCCCACAAAGGGTTTCACCTGCCTTTTATAGTCTGTGGCTGGAGCCCAATTAACTAATAATTAACAATTAAACACTTAAGGCTCCAGCCACATTCTCACATGTATTTTACAGGGAGGAATTTAACCCCCTCCCTGCCAATCCAAAACAAACAAGAATTCTAAGAAAACAACAGTAAAAATAACAATAATAAACACAAATTATAGGAGCGCGCTGGCACCCCATCACAGTGACATACAGCGAATTAATCTGAGTCAACAATCTCCCTCCTGACCTGTGAGGGTGCTGTATAATCTGGGAGCTGTCGCTATAAGCCAGCACCCACCCGGACCACTCTACACCACTGTTGTGACGAATAATTGTATTGAATCACCACTTGCACTTGGAGCACTCACTGTTGGACTTGTGATTGTGTGTGTTTAAAAGTGTGTGTCCATTCTATTATTATTTCGGGACTGGACCCCTTTTTGTGCACAGAGCGATACACGTTGCTGTGCACGCAACCCAGCCAAATAAAGAGCTGTTTTACCATGAACTGTCTTGTGTCTATCATTCCTGAGCACCGCATCACCACTACACCTGCGCACTGCAAACCACAATTCTTCATCCAGTTTTTCTGCATTGGTAGTAAATGGATAATACCATTTACTACAAATTGGTACCACTACACTTTGTAAGGGGCTTCTGGGATAAACCCTCACTTATCCAGCTAGCCCATTCAACAGCCACTCACAAACATATTGCACTCGACAAGACACCAAGAAAGCAACAGAATGCTTAATGCATGTGCTCCCAGTTATGAATTGAAATAACGTAAAAATGTGGAATGTGATTTTATATATACAGTTCTACTCTCTCAGTGCATGGCCATGATCTGCCAACCATAAACCTTTAGGGTCTCTGTCACTTAAAGGGGCAACAGTCAAATACAATAGGTATACAGTTAACTAAGTCCTAAAAGGGGTGATGGGAATATATACTTGGGTTTGTTACAGCTTGTAGGATGGATTGCTTATTACAATTCTTGCATGTATTTGAAGATGGAGCAATTTATCTAATCAGAGATAGTAATATATTAAGAAAGCAAAACATGGGAGTGTGTTAATACTGCAATAAACTGTCCCACCCCCAGTCACTCTGCATTTATGTGTCTGTCCCAATGCTTGTAGGAAGGTGGTGTAAATGAGAAGTAAAAGAAAGCAATTGAACATGCCACAAGGAAATCAATTTGAATAAACCCAATTAGATCTGATTAAACCATGTCATTTATTTTTATACACATTCAAGTCTGTTTAGCTTGAATTCTTTGTTCGGTATTGCTGTGAACTCTATACTGGCTTGCCAACAGCACTACACTGACACGCAAATCAGTCTTCCTGTTTTTTCAGAAGACAGCATCACCATTGCCCTTCAGGGCAAGAATGTAATTGAGAAGCTACAATAGGTGCTGTGGGACTAGTTGGCTCCAACTCTCTCCTTTTACTGATTTTCCATCGTCGTTCCTGCTCACTTTGTTTAGTGTGAGTCGTCACATCTATCCCTCTTCCTGTTTTAAAAAACAAAAGATGGTTCCTTCCTTCATAGGCACAAACACTGTAATGTCAGTCTTCAATTAACCTTTAAATAAGTAGATAGTAGTCTTCTAGTTGTCTTTCAAGACTGCGCCACGGTTTTTCATTTTGAAGCAACACAATTGTGTATGCATGTGCACCCAATTTTTTGTTCAGATATCATACAAATAAATTGCTTCAGTCTTCTTTGTGTCCATTGTTGGCTGAAATGTTAGGGACAAATGTAATTTTCTTGTTCATTTCAATTATTTAAATACAGACAGATGCTAAAAGGATTGTGCATGTGGTATTCTTAACACCAACCTAATGGAGCACTGCAGCAAAAAAAAAAAAAAAAAAAAAAAAAAAAGGATTGTGATAGTTTGATATTGGACTTGGCCCAAATATAAATTTAAGTTGAATTTTCAAAAGAGGGCCCGCTAACTGTTTGAGGCAAGTGGACTATACTTGATTTTCAAAATATATATATAAATAATAATAAACTGTTTAGTATTGATATGCTGTATCAAGGAAATGTCACGTAAGCTTAAATTCTGCAAGGTGTCAGTGCACATAAAGTATACACACTGGAATGGATCTTGTTTGGAATTCTATAGAGCTATCTTAGTCAGCGCTCCAGATAAGCTGCGTCAAGGGTGTTTTACGCATCTGAACAGCTTGCATTCACAAGCTTGTACTTTGTTGGTTCCCGGTGTCTCAATGGTCAGTTGTGAATATACTGCATGCAATTGTGCTTATACTATAGCTAGAGAATGCCAGGACAGCTCATTATAGCCTGCGTGAGAATTGCCTTGAAACACCTGACCAATAAGTCTGGGTTTTTTCCATAAAAAAAACTTATAAAAAACACACGTTTGAATCCACTCACTTGCAATGCGTGTTTGTGACGGTGAGTATGCAAATGGATTCTTGATTTTACCTATCTCTCAACTGAATTTGTCTGCAGTGTTGGAATAAAAAAATAATCTGTTTCTGTGTTTATTTGCTTCACAGCCGTATTGCTTGTGGTCAATAAAGTAAATAAGAATAATTGTTGTTTTTAAGTTTTTGTACAGCCTTTTCTGCTGTCTAGTCCCCACATTTATAACCAACCTAAAACTACCAGTGTATGTTTCTCAAATGGTCATATTTATGAAGTAAAATATCTTCCAATATTCTGCTAAATAATCCTACTTAACCATTACAAAAGGCCCATATAGGACTTGGTATGTTGGTAAATTCATGGTCTGGTGGTGTGAGTTCAAATTCTTAGTTTAGTCAGCTGCAAGGGAATACAAAGTTCCTCAATCCTGATTCTGCAGGTTTTCTCTGCACTGGGGTTGGTCACATTTTGACCTCCAGGGTAAAAGACAGATGGAAGGAAATAATTCAAATGTTCATTGGCTGCTGAGTAGGGCAGGCATCAGAATGACCAGTCGAGAGGAGCCTATGACTCCTCCAGACTTCCCTGTCAAAGAAAAGCTGTTGGCATATTACATCAAGGGAACTATTTGACAAGAGAAAAGACCTACTGAGGCAGGCGGAGAAAGTTTAATACTCTGATGCTGTTATCCATCACCTTGGTAAGCCAAGTTAAAGTTAAATGGTGGAGGACGCAATGACAGTTTAATTTATTTTAAATTATCTTGCCTCCATGCTGTGTTTCAATTAATCAAAGATTTGCCACAAGCTCTAACCCAGCAGTACCCATGACCAATTCAAGGTATGAAGTATGGCCTGATTCATTTTCTTCTAATTTGTATGATAATTAACACTTGCTTTTCATTCTGTTAATTGTTCTCCCACAAGGTGGTTGATTGTGCTTTACAGAGGCATGCTGGGGTAAATACACCCTTCGATGAATGATCTGGCCTTGCTTTCTGTCAAAGACTACCTTTTAGAAAAGTATTTTTTCTATAACTATTTTATCAGGTAAATTAAGGTTCTATACTTGTGAAATATTAGACAAGTTATATTAGACCCATGTTATTTATTTATTTAGGCATGTGATAGGGTGAAGGACATTTAGTTGTAAAGTTCAGCCTCCCAACAGATGGAGGCGCTAAAGCCATTAACTTCCATCCCTGGCCATCTTGGTAAGGTCAACCATATAGCTACTGTCAACCTTCCCTTCTCCAATACAGAGATTAAAGAGATAGACCTGCCAACTAGTGATAGGTGTATCACTGATTGGGGAGGCAGAGATTGAAAGCATAAAAGGGGACTGTGATGGAACCTAATGAGAAGATTTTGTTTACTCTTTTCTTTTTGTTTTGTGCAGAGGTGCCGTCACGGATAAAAAAAAAAGTGGGGGGGCCACTAGACTAATGTTGGACCAATAGACCTGTGCATAAAGACCCTTAATTTTGTATGTTGCAAAACACAAGGGCAGCTCTTACTGCTAGTAACATTCTATAACGAGGTCAATGTAAAGCACCTGACTTTATCCTGAGCTTATATCACTACAGCTGAGGTATGACATACAGGAGGGTAAAATCACAAATCTGCATATCCTTCCACTGTAGTAACATGCCCATAAACATTAACCCTTTAACTATCACTTATCAAAGTAGGCATCAGAGAAACAAAATAGCTATATTAACTTGTTATTTCACAGAACAAAACTTGGCAAGAAATACATTTTTCGCCTAATAAAGCAACTAAACCCTGGCATAATTCTCAACCACCTGGCTGAGCAAACAGACAAAGGTTTAAAAGTACTCGGCAAGAACAGTGAATGTTTTCTATTGCTGTTCTGCTGCTGGTCAAGCATGACAGGATCTGTAAGAAGTTGTATTTAAAATTGTCCATACTGGGAATGCTCTTCATTTAAACTGTAATAACATCTGCAGGAATATATGTACTGACGTATATTCCTACCCAAACGACATGCCTTAAAAATGGCACTTGTGCCGACTTAAAAAAATCGATTAACAGCCAGATTGACTTAATAGCCTTTCTTTTTACTCCAGCAAATGATGTGTTGCACACTTAAAATATTTGAACTCAAAGTTTGTGTTGAAAGAGTCATATTTCTAACACTAAAACAGTAAGGAGAAACACAAGTAAATACTGCACTCTTGTTCCTGCATCTTCCAATGAATGCTACACTGTGCGTGTGTATTTTACTTTCACTTTCATATGTGATCGTTAGGGATCTACCTAAATCGCGATTTCGCAGGAAATTGTGAAACTGAGGGGTCACCGTGAAATTCACCTCTTAGGGGCCAATGCATACAAACAAGTACGGAGAGGGAAAAAAAAGAAACCTCGTTTAAATGAACTACTGCACAACGCAAGCGACGCAAACTACGTATCTTCCTTCTGCAGATAGCCTTTTTTATTCCTTTGCCGTCCTGAGTGCATTGCACTTAAGCAAAAAACAAACAAACAAAAAAGTCCACAAATAACATTTACTCAAAGCGGCTAACGTTCTTGTTTACTATTCAAATGACAAAGTTTTAATCAGCCTATCAGTGCGTCTTTACTGCTTTTATGTGACCTGTACTGTGCAGTAGGAGGTGGGACAAAGTTGGTGCTGCATTGTTTTGATTTAGGTTGATAAAATCTAGTTTTCAGCACTGGAGGGAAAATAGTAGAAATGGATGACAAAAAAGCAAAGTATATTTCGGCTGATGATCGTTTCAAGATATTTCCCAAAGAAACTGTACATGCAGACTGAGGTAGTTGTTTTGCATATCGTAATGTGTCTTTGGAGAAAATACCATTAATCGCAATTTAGCTTCAGAATCACACATTAAACAAAAGGCAACTACAGAGGCTGCTGAACAGAACGTAAAATAAACAGCTTTCAGAAACCAAAATGGAAAGTCAGCCCAGACAAAAAGTATTCCTGTCTGCAAGTTAAATCAGTACTAAAACGATCCAGCACAGCCACCTTGCTTCAACCTGCTGCTTACTTTTTCACAGTTGGAATTTTAGACCCGAACAGCCACGTTCTCTATGTTTTGACTCGGTACTGATAAAATAGATTATTGGATGGGACAAATAACATGACAACTAACGTGCTGCATACATTGCCTTTATTAAAGTATGCCAGATGCTCTTGTGTAACCGAGTTTTGGGGCTGTTTCTAATCGATTTCCACATCTGTATAACTTGGCAAAGCTTTGCCTTAACTTCCAACCAATTCAGTGAATGCAGAACGTGCAGTCTCAATGTATGGGCAAGTCAACTACAGGGGGATGCTGCATGCTTGCCTTTAACAAATGACAGCACTCTGTTTAAGTAAGGAAGCAAGTACCACTATTTTTAGGCTTTATAGTGTTCTGAAATACTGTCTACTTAGGTTTATTTAATGTTTAAACAGGTCCGCGAAATGTCTGCAAAATCCTAATTTTATTCCGCAGCATACCTGTGAAAAATACATAAATTTACCACGATTTTAGTAGACCCCTAGTGATCGTCTTTTTCAAGTAATACAAAAACACTAACAGTGTTATTTTACATCTCTTTTGATAACCAATTTAATTTCCAATCAACACTCTGCAAACATAGTAAACTGGATATATTTTTTGAATGTACAGCTAGAAAAATGGTTTAGCTCGTTTGCCAGACATCCATGATGTAATTAAGAAATAGAGATGGTTTAACAATGCTAATTGCAGCTTTAAAGAAAGTAGAGGACAGAAATAAACATTGAAACACTTTATATAGCTTACTAAAGTAGATTATTTTGAAAAAAAAAGTTTCATTAGTTTCATTTTTTACAAAACTGCACACACTTATCTAAATAAACAGATTACCGCAGCCTTGTTTCTTAACAGTAAAACAAACATGGTCATGCAAACCCTTACTTGCTACTTTCTCTCACTGTTTAAATCTGAATCGATTAGTATTTGCTTCTCACAATGATATCAATTATTTTAATTATAGAACTGTAAGGTCTACAGAAAAAAAATAATGTACCTGATTAAATAAACTCTGGTGTGTATTCACTGTCTGTCATGCAGATAGGTACTGGCCATTCAATCTGGCCAAATCTAGCTAGGAAACTGTTATGTTCCCTTCTGTTTTCCTTTCCCATAGCCATAGAAAGTGTGTTCTAATTTAAATTAACCACCGTTTAAGAAAAAAAAAAAACACGTTAATACACAACAGCGCCACATTGGCACACTGAGGACATTAAAAAAAAATTGGCAGCTTTATTTTTTCAGAGTAAAAAATACGGGGGCCAAACTATATACTTTCCCCCTGTCAGAAAAGTGCAGGGCCCCCCCCTGTTCGTGTGTGAGTTACATTTTTGGACACTGTAAATACAAATTACACCAGTCTTTTGAAACCTCAGTTTCCGAGTTGGATTTTGTTTTGGGTTCCAGTGCCATTCACAAGGCCCTTGAAATTCTTTTTTTTATTTTTTTTACAATTTTATCCTGCAGAATATATATATATATATATATATATATATATGAAATAAAATAAACCAATAGATCTGCATTTTCTCTGCGGCAGCCCAATCATAATTGAGCGAAGGCGGAAAATAAACCATTGAAGGTATTCTTTGTTTCAGTTGAAGGTCTTGTAAGTTTAACCAATGGGAAAGTCAAAGATCTGTTCTGGTTTTGCAGCTGTCCAATCATTAGTGAGCAGAGGCAGGACAAAAATATGTGAGGTTAAGCGGTGTAAAAATAGCTGAATTTCCACACAATATTGCTTATTATAAGACCTTTATTGACAATGATATTGAGAACTTCAAAGTAATATTTGGTTATGAATCAATTTTCAAGTTTAACGTTCTCAGAAAAAAAAAATTAGAGATTGTTAAAAAGGGAGGTATACAACACAAATACCCGAACTGACACAGGAAGGGAAGGGATATACTCGGCACTTCCAAAATTCAAATTATTAAAGGTATCCGTGGCATACCGGTAGCTGTCTATTAAAAATAATAATGCAGTACAGAAAAGGCGATATGGAACAGCACTGGCTACAGCAATCTATAATGTCTATCGAAGTCAGCACAAAAACATTCCCAAAGTCACTTGCAAGCCACTGTAACACTGTAAACTTTTGGGCAAACCAGGATTGATGTTCAACTGCATGAGCAGAAGCGTAGGGATACAATACATCACAATGAGCAAGTAAGAAAAAATCGTGAGGTTCTTAAACGCTTGATTGATTGTGTTGTTTACCTTGGAAAGCAAGAATTGGATTTAAGAGGGCATGATGAAGGCACCAATTCCTCAAATAGAGGTAATTATGTGGAATTACTTTCTCTCGTTTCTGACTATGATAGCATGTGAAGCAATCACTTGTCAATAGCCACAGTATTCTCGGGTACCTGTAACAAGATTAAGAATGACTTCATCTCTTTGGTGTCTCAGGTTTTGCGAGATGTAATAAAAGCAGAAGTACAGGAAGCCAAATACGTAGCTGTATGGTAGATGAAACAACCGATGATGGTTACAATTATCTAAAATAAAAATAACAATAAAAATGCTTTTAAAAGGACCAAATTCCATTGGGCTTATTTTTTTTAGATTGTATTGATTTGTTAGTATTATTATGCAAGACAGCCACTATAAAATCGTTACCTTTATTAAAATATGGACGGATTAATCTACCGGTTAATCAACTAATGCCCATAAATTAACCGATCAAAAACTTTAATCGAGTAACAGCCCTAATATACTGTATATATATATATATGGGTCTTTTAAATACTGATTGGTCAAAACAGGTCACATGGGGGTGTGAATATTACAGCATATTTTTTTTTCAAAAAGGGGCAAATCACTTGTAGATATCCATACACCACTAGAATTCTGAAAAATATATATATATATTAATAAACATGACAAACCACATTTAATTTATAATTTTGAAAAAAAATGGTAGCCATATTTAAATTCACAATAAAGATGACTGACGAGGTATATCAATTTTGATCTTTTGGGAAAACAAACTCTAGATGAGATTTTGGACGAGTCTGAATCAGACACCCACACTTCTTCAAGTGGTGAAAAAAAAGTAATACTGCTAGGCATCTTGTGAGAATGGTATTTTTTTATTTAGTTAGTTGACCCATTTTATAAGCACAATAAGGCACTCGGCTTCGCCTCATGACTTATAATGCACCAGGGGGTGTGTGGATATCTCACACCCTGTCATGCCTTATTGCTTACATTATATATATATATATATATATATATATATATATATATATAGAGAGAGAGAGAGAGAGAGCAGAGTGTAGTCCTTTGCTTCCCAGGACTACACTTTCTCACAATATACAGTATGTATATATATATATTGTTACCTCCTGCCCGTCCATCTCGGTCGGCTTACTCCCTGGCTTACCCTGGGCAGGTCGCTGTGCGAGTCTTGCAGATCGTTGGAGGGTGGATGGAGATCAAAGGCTTCCTTTATTAGGCGGCGGGAAATTAGGCACTGACTCAGCCAGTTTAACTGAAACCAAATCGTACGGTTTATTAACAAAATAAAGCAACAGTACAGAGGTTGTAGTCAGCACTGCAGGGTCTGTCCCTGTCACTAGGGCCCTCCGTTTAGTACACTCCCACAGTAGCGCAGTACCTCTCCCTAACACAGCTGGGAATCAGAGCGCGCGAATACTCCCGCTCCGAGTTTATATAGCCAAGCTCCTTCCTGCCACACAAATGTAACAACTTTAGAGACTGAGGACGAGAGAGTGCTTGGAGTTTTCAATACATAAAACACAACCAATACAAACAGTCAAAAACACAGGAGATAGTCACATACACTAGACCCCACTAGTATAACAACTGTCTCTGAAACTGATGCCTTGAAGTTTAGTTGCACAAATATTATTTTTCAGTCTTCTTGCACTGAAGCACCACTTTCCCTTCACGGTTAGTTGTTTTGCTCTCCCAAATAATTACATACCTAGCAACACAGCATGAGCCTTTTTCTCAGCAGAGTCTGTCAATCTGAGTGCTGATTTTGGAAAAACCCTACTGTGTGGCCATTCCTTACTTTGGAGCAGTGCCTTTTTTATTAACACAACCAAAAAAGAGAATCTGTTATCACACATGTATGCAGTGAACAGTACAAGCGATTTGATTGCCTAGTTACTTGAAGCCCCCCTTTGGGTTTGCAAAGCCCTGTTCTAAATGCATAATATGTGCATCAAAGAACATTTCCATTTCTGAGATTTTTATCAGTTTTTTACCCTGGTTTTCTATCCAATTGTAAATGCCCTGTTCAAATGTTGCCTCACCACTGAAAACTACTTTTTAGGAAGATTTTAAGAAGAGTGAAGACCTATGGACAACCTCTGTTCCTGCTGTCAAGCTCCTTGCCTCCTTTCACTCACTGAATCTAAAATACAGTATGCAAGCTACTTAAACCTGGAGACAAGGCCCCAGCCTCGATATTCTCCAACTGGATTGTGGGGTGCCTGTCTAGTTGGGATCAATGAAGCAATCTGAGGTCAATTTTACCCAGCCAATTTTCCTCCTAAACCCCAACAAAGCCCAATGCAGTGCTCTCTGCTGGTCTTCAGAAAGTCAGCACCAACAGGTTTTTGATCACTGGTGAATGGTATCCTCAATGTGGTATGATTTTTCCACAGCAACATATTGTACTATTGACTTGAATAGCCAGTAAATCTTTTTTTCACTAACAATATCTAACATGATATTTCATATAACTGGCTGTTAAACAATGAGAGAGAGAGAGAGAGAGAGAGAGAGAGAGAGAGAGAGAGAGAGAGAGAGAGAGAGAGAGAGAGAGTTACTCTTCACTAATGTGAATTAGCTGAGTTGGTGTGTGATTAGTACCAGGTGAGTGGTTTAATTGAATAGAAGTTGTTTTGCTATCTGATTGGTTTCCACGCAGTTGTTTTTTATATATTAAGCAGCTTATTTTAGCGCCAGCTAGAAGCGCCAGCCAACAGAAGAGCCTCAACAAAAGAGCCGGGAGTCTAGCTGTGGGAGTCCAGCAAGGGGAGGCCTGCGCTGAGACGCTGTTCCAATAGATCCAAACCTAACGGGCCTCTAGAAGAAGCTATCTACTAGTCAGGTCTGTACCCTCCACCCTACTGCTCCTACTGTGCCTTTTGTCCTGCTTGTCCTGCTATGACTGTCTCTCACATCCCTGTTCTGTCCTCCCGTCCTCGTCCTCTGCCCTCCCTCCGCTGCTCCTCCTCCAACCCCTCTAACCTCATTTCTCTGCCTCTCCCCCCCCTCCCGCACACTCTCTGGTGCACTCTGGAACTGTCACTCTTCTGCTAACAAAGCTGATTTCATCTCTGCCTTTGCCTCCCACCTCTCGCTCGATTTCCTTGCTCTCACTGAAACCTGGCTGTCCCCTGATAACACTGTTACTCCTGCTGCCCTGTCCTCTCTCTACGTCCTGTCCCATACCCCGCGTCTCACTGGACGGGGAGGTGGGACGGGTCTTCTCCTCTCCCTCCTTACTCTTTTCTGTCCCCTCCGATCTCATCTCACTCTCTGTCAATACCTTTGAATTTCATGCAGTCCAACTAACCTTTCCCTGTCAACTCCTGCTCATTGTTCTGTACCGCCCCCCTGGGCCTCTCACTCACTTTCTGGATGAACTCGACTATCTACTCTCCTCTCTCCCCTCCCTGTCTACCCCGACTGTCCTGTTGGGTGACTTCAACATCCATCTCTCCAACCCCAGCCACTCTGCTGGATTCCTCCCTCTCCTGCACTCCTTCGACTTCTGTCTCTCTCCGTCCCCTCCTACCCACAAAGCTGGCCGTCAACTGGACCTCACCTTCTCCAGGGCCTGCTGCCCCTCCACCCTCTCTGTCACCCCCTGGACCTCTCTGATCACTATTTCATCTCTTTTTCTCTGTCTCCCCCCTCCCTGCTCCGCCTACCCCCACTGTCACCTCTCGCCGTAACCTCCGCTCTCTCTCCCCCTCTGTCCTTGCCTCCACTGCTCTCTCTCACCTCCCTCCTATCGACTCCTTTTCACAACTCTCCGTAGATTCTGCTACCTCCACCCTCTTCTCCTCACTCACCTCCTCCCTCGACTCCCTCTGTCCCCTCACCTCCCGTCCTGCTCGCCCCTCCCCTCCCCATCCCTGGCTCTCCTCTCACGCCTCCGCTCGGCAAGAATCACACTGCGATCTGCTGAAAAGAAATGGAAGAGAACCAAACTCCCTGCTGCCCTAGACCTTTACCGCACTCTCCTCTCCTCCTTCTCCTCTACTCTCTCCTCTGCTAAATGTGCTTATTTCCAATCTGTAATCCAAGCCTCCACTAACAACCCACGTAAACTATTCTCTACCTTCTCCTCCCTCCTAAACCCCCCCCCTCCTCCTCCCTCCTCTATCTCCCCTGATGACTTTGCCTCCTTCTTCTTTCTAAAATTTCAGATATCCATAAACTCTTTAACACCTCTCCCTCCCCGCACCCCTCCCGCTCCAACTCCTACACCCACTGCAACCCCTACTAACTCACCCTCCTTCTCCACCTTCTTGCCCCTCTCAGACTCTGACCTCTCCTCCCTGCTCCAGGGTCACAAACCCACCACGTGTGCCTTGGACCCCCTCCCACTCACCTCTTTCAAGCTGCTGCTCCTGCTCTACTCCCCTTCATCTCCTCCTCCTCAACACCTCTCTACTTTCTGGTATCTTCCCCTCTGCCTTCAAAAAAAGCCTCTATCACTCCCTCCTCAAAAAACCTACCCTCGACCCCACCTCCCTCCAGAGCTACCGTCCTGTCTCCCTCCTATCCTTCCTTCTCTCCAAAACCCTCGAGCGGACTGTACACCGCCAGCTCTCTGCTTTCCTGTCCAACCACTCTCTGCTTGACCCTCTCCAATCTGGCTTCCGCTCTGCTCACTCCACTGAAACCGCCCTCCTGTCTGTCACCAACTCACTTAAATGTGCCGAGCTGCCTCTCTCTCCTCTGTCCTAATTCTCCTCGACCTCTCTGCTGCCTTTGACACTGTTGATCACTCTATTCTACTATCATCTCTTGCTGACCTGGGGATCTCTGGCACTGCTCTGGCCTGGTTCTCCTCCTACCTCTCCAACCGCACTTACCAGGTAACCTGGCCAGCAACCTCCACACCTCACCCTCTCTTAACTGGAGTCCCCAAGGGTCAGTCTTGGGTCCTCTCCTGTTCTCTCTCTAACCGCTCCCTGGGCCCCCCATCCTATGGTTTCTCATACAATTTCTATGCTGATGATGCTCAGATTTTCCTCTCCTTCCCCACCTCTGACTCCACCATCTCCTCCCGTATCTCTACCTGTCTGTCTGCCCTCCTGGATGTCTATGGTTTCTCATCACCTCAAACTCAACCTCTCTAAATCCTCCCGACCTCCTTTTATTTCCTCCTTTCCCTCCTCCTCCCCCTCCTCTGATCTCTCTATCTCTCTGTTCCTCTGGAATCTACCACTCTCTCCCTCTTCCTCCGCTAAGAACCTTGGAGTCACCCTGGACCCCTGCCTCTCTTATTCCCAGCACATCTCCACTCTGTACACGCACTTGCCGATTCTTCCTGAGCAACATCCGAAAGAATCCGACCCTTCCTCACCAACTATGCTACCCAGCTCCTGGTCCAGGCCCTGGTACTCTCCCGCCTAGACTACTGCAACTCCCTCCTGGCTGGCCTCCCTCGTCCGCCACCCGTCCGCTCCAGCTCATCCAGAACTCTGCTGCCCGCCTGGTGTTCTCTGCCTCGCTTCGCCCACGCTACTCCCACTACTCCGCTCGCTCCACTGGCTCCCGATCACCGCTCGCATCCAGTTCAAGACTCTTGTACTAGCCTACAGATGCCTTGACCAGACTGCACCCAGCTACCTCCAGACCCTCATCTCTCCCTACACCCCCCTCGACCTCTCCGCTCCGCCTGCACTAGAAGACTAGCTCTACCACCGCTCGCTCCCCTGCCTCCAAAGCCGCTCCTTCTCCACCCTTGCTCGCATCCGCAGTGGAATGACCTTCCTACAGATGTCAGGACTGCCCAGTCCCTGACCACATTCAACCTCCTTAAGACTCACCTCTTCAAAGAGCACCTGTAGAACTCCTCTGTTTGTATCCTGGGACACTATCACCCTTCATGTAAATGTGCTTTATTTTGCTCTTATCAGCCCCTATTTTACTGCATTTAATCCTGTACTTCAGAATACTGTAATCTGCCAAGTTTTTTAACCTGTAGTACTTTGTATTTAATCACATCCTGATGTAACTATCACTATTTAATCATATCCTGATGTAACTATCACTATTATCTGCTGTATTATTGAATTGTGGTATGTCACACTTGTACTTTGCTTGAACAAAAGTTATTGTATTTCTTGCTCTTATTGTACTACTTGTATTGTAACGCTTGAAATGTTTTTGCTTACGATTGTAAGTCGCCCTGGATAAGGGCGTCTGCTAAGAAATAAATAATAATAATAATAATTAATGTAGCCTGAAGTCAAAACTTTGAAGCCTATTAACCACCACAGACAAGGGAGTAGACTCATGTTTTTTAAACCATTTCCTTTTTGATTGGATTATTTACACTTCACAGTTACTGGTAGCCAGCTGACTGTATAAGATTATAACCGCAGCTTACATAAAAAATGTTCTCTCATTTCAATGGTTTCTCATATGGTTTGATTTTTTTATTTTTATATATGTTTCTAAAGGTAGGTGAAACATGAGCAATAGATGTTTCCTTTCATATTATTGGTGTAACAAAAACATTATGAGTGTGTGAACTACACTACCTGACCACTTCTATTTGAACCAGTCTGTCCTAATTGCATTAGTCCTCCCTAAGTGGATATAAGGCATACAGCTATGGCCTCTAAATGTACACCCCAAGTACTCTCCATTGATAAACATGATAACCAGAAACAGGCACTTTGGCGATGGGTTGGGTTACACATTTGGCTAGGAAATAGGATATTAAAAACATCAGAATAAGAAAAATAAGCAGTTTATTCTTTTTTAGCTTATTATAAACTATTGCTGTATCATTATTATTATTAACTGTTGGAACCACAGCTAGCATAACTACAGTTCAGTTTTGAAAGTAAACTCAACTCAAATATGAAATTTAAACTAGCACAAACATTATAATTTCAGTGAGAATCTCAAAGCTTGTCACCTATAATTGAATTTGTAAAAATGATTTCCTCTGTATTTGATTGTTCCTGGAAATATTTAGATCCATATGAAAATGACCAAAACCAAACAAAATTGCAAACAGGGTTAAAATGGACTAGTATTATGCTAACATCATCCATCCAGGGGTATGAAAAGGATACATGACATGACAGACTTTTGCTGAAACAAAATGGGCTCTGTAACAAGCTGTTTATAAAAGTGGGGACAGACTTCAAAAGCCAGCAACTGTGAGCGTTCCTTTACGGTATTTCCGTGTAGAAATTGTAATTGTAAGCTGATGTCTTGGTATTTAAGTCAGCAATATTGGTTGCCTCCCTATAGCATTAACTTCCATACATTCATACAAAATGAAAGCCATAATGAAAACGTTGATCACCATGGCCTACATATAAATGATAATAAATAATTTATGAGAAATGGACCATTCGCTGTTAAGGATTTGTCAAAATTCCAGTACATCTTGACGTGTGTAGATGTAATTTCAGTAAATTACTGAAATTACTGAAAGTTTAATAGTAGTTCCAGACGATCTTTGTTTTTGTAATTTATAATAAGTTTGTACTTTGTGTAATCTTATTATATAAAAAAAAAAACTCACATTTTGAGCAGCCAGAACCTCTCCAAATGGCAAGAGATCTCTGTAACAAGAAGAGACACCCTACACATTCATTTTTTGTGTCTCATTAGAAATGGTTTCATAAAAACAGACAAGTGGCTCGCCTTCACTAGCTAAGGCACCTACTGTGCAGTGACATATGATCACAATATGATGGTCTGTAAAGAGGATCTTGTGAAATATCTCAATGAATGTATTCTTGTTCACATTCACATGTTCTATCATTGTCTGTTTCAGTCATCATCTTCTGGTGACTTTTTAAATGTAGAAGTTTAAGCACCCCTGTTGACTCAGTGTAAACATTCAGCCCCTAGTTTATGAAAGAAATACTTCAGGAAGAAATGCCACATAGAACATACAGGATTTTCTTACACCCTTTTGTGGAAAAGTGTTGCAGGGGGTCAGGTTAATCGTTACATTCTACTGTACTAGCTGTGCTTAGTTTTGCCAACGTTCCATTTTTTCAAAACCGGACTTGTTACAATAGCATGGATGTTGCTTTAGATTATATGTACAAATGTAAGTGTGACATACGAATGGACACTGATGTGCAACTCCTGCAGGCAATAATTACAGGAGAAAGTGAAGTAAAAGTGTGCCGTATGGTCGTAACTTCATTGTATTTGTATGCTTTATAGTATTTTATCATCATATCTATGCAGTGATACTAATTAGATATGAGGGATTTCATATGCAAATGAAACCACAATTTAATATATTCACAAGATTAATGATAAACCTCCAGTACAAATTTTAATGAGACTAAAAAGGCTATTCTGCGTCCCATAGAAAACCCGATTTCTAATTAACCAGGTTCTTGTTTTAATTATTCAAAGATGTATGACTAAATTGATAATTTATTAAATAACCTAAAATAATTCATATTACCTGTGTATATGGTAATTTAATTCCTCCTCATTTATTACACAGGTGTTTTTTTTTTAATAGTGGTTTTCAATCATTAAGATGTTTCTCTCCAGCATAGATACCTATCTATGGAATGTATTGGCTGATGTCAAGACAAAGTACAAGGATGGGACACAAAATTAGAGATTCCTGTCATAAGATTGGCAGTCAAAATGGGGCAACCATGGACTTGTTGATTTGATATAAAGAGTGTTCAAGGTGTTTAAATTGTTCTGAAGGGATATGTGACCTTTCCTATATCTAATTGTATACCCAGTCATTACCTTGGAGACTGCTGCAACATCAGTAATTTGCAGTCTTCGATATGGAAGACCCTTTTAACCAAGCTAATTTATCCTTAATTAAAAATGCATTCTCGGATATTTTTCAATCCTTGCACCTAGCATCCTTATATGCCCCTTATTTTTTTATTGTCTTGTAGTCTTAAGAATATTAAGAATATTTTAAGAAGATTAAGAAGATTAAGAATATTTTCCAATTCAGCACAGAGAATCTGCTATGAATGAATGGCAATGAATGAATGATGAAGATTGCAAATGCAGATGATTTATGAACTATGAAGGGTGCTCAGGGCCTGATGACTGTGGTGGGCATTCAGGGCCCGAGTGAAAGATAAATTTGGCCGGAGGCCTCCTCCGTGGGTGCCCGATGGCTACCTGTGCAAGGCCGGCTAGAAATACATGAACAGTTACATGCATCCCAGTGCCGCAGATAGAAAGTGGCTATGAGACTCCTCCCCCCAAAAAGACGAGGCCGCCAAACCATGAAAGGAGAATAAATAATTAACGCACCCCACAATAGCGAGATAAATTTGGCCGAAGGCCTCATCCGTGGGTGCCCGACTGCTACCTGCATGAGGCCGGCTGGAAAAACATGAACAGTTACATGCATCCCAGTGTCACAGATAGGAAGTGGCTGTGGCCACCTCCCCCCGAAAAGACCATGATGAGAAAAGCTGATGACGTATTGGTTAGGGGTGGATTCTCCTTTGCAGAAAAGCAACCAAGTTTACAATTCCTCAATGCAAAACAGTAGCCTAAAATGCAATATATTAATAGTATATATTAAATTAAATAGTATAGTATACAGTATATTAAATTAAAAACTGTCACATAAAGTTTGCAACAATACACAAAGGGCAACACATAATAAACCTGCACGAAACTGTACAGTATGGCAGGTACAGCGCTGTTTTTTCATTATCTCCTCAATAATGAAAATTCAAACCAGGACATATATATCATAATGTGTCATGCTTGTTGCAGAATAGGTTTTCTTTTCACATGTTTGTGGTGCTGCAGTCCCAGAATTCCATGGTGGAAAATAAAGGTCCTCTTTACTAGCCCTGTTGTTTTGTCACTTCGATGTTAAGATGGTTTACTAAAAAGCAGTTGCAAACAATAATTAGATCCAATAATCAGGTTCTTCCTTACTTGAACTAATTAGTAGTTATCCAGCCAGAAACAAGTCTCATTTAACTCGGTTAGTCTGTTATTGATTACCTGATAGAAGAGAACAGGCAGCCTTGAAAGGGTCACCAGTTTACCTGAACCAGATTAAATATGGATCTGTTGGCTGGCAATATACCATTAGTGTCACGTTTACACAATTCAATTATTGAAACAGGTCCGAGTGCTGGAGGATCACTGATTTACAAAAGTCACTGCACAGCCATATTGTTTACCTCCCAATGTGGTTTTAGTGGGATGATATTTTTAATACAAACATAAGATGAAAGATTTAGAACCAGGTAGTACCAATTACTATAGTGTATCGGAAGGATTTTAGTTTTTTTTTTTTTTGTTTATTTAGTTGATTGTATCTTTTAATAAGATCAGCTGAATAAGTATGTAATAAACATGTTATTTATTTTTGTGGCAGTCTGGCTCGCAGTGGTGTGGTGGATGACGTCACGGACCAGGAAGTAACTGACTCCAAAACAGTGGATGGGCGGGTGAAACTGAGTGCAAAAGCACTCAGCGTATTTAATAATAAACAAACAAAAGATTTAAACAAAATACAAACAAAAGGGGCACGAGGCCAAACGAATAAATAAACAAACAAGTAAGTGCCGTGCTGGATAATCCAGCACGTATTAGCAATTTTTTTTAAATGTTATTCCTTCTCTCCGCTCCCCCGTACTCTCTGCTCCAACACCCCAACCCCGGTGCAGAGTGCTGCTGGTTTATATACTCTGGCCGAGGTTTAACTAGTTGGTAATTATCTTATTATCCCCGGCCAGAGTCTGCACAGCGTTTGGTAAGGATGCATGACTGTCAGCTATTTAAATAATCAGTAGCTGATCAGCCATGCATCCTCACGGGTTTTTAAATAATAATAAAAGACGCGCGCTTTTACCCGCGCCGCCAAACAAAAAATACAAATAATAATAAATAGGGGCGGGACACTCCACACATGCCCCCCCCAATGCAGCACACATGGCCCTAACGCCACCTCCCCCTCAGTCTTAAAGTCCCGAAGAGGGGAAGCAAGTTACTTCTGGGGGTGGCCATGGTGGAGTCTCTGGCACCCCCATTCTTCGTGGCCGGCAGCTCCCTCTTCGGGCTCCCGCCACACTCTATCCTGCCGCTGAAAGTGCGGCTGGGGGTCTCCTGACCTCTCCCCCCTTCTTCATAATGATTCCCCTCCAGGGGCTCCGACCACATGATCTCCAGCAGCGAAAGGGGCTGGGGCTAAGTCTCCTGACCTCCCCCCTTTCTTCATTTCTGGCAGCTCCCTTTCATGGAGCTCCGGCCATCGTGTAGCGACCCCAGGCGGCAGGATCCCTGGCGACCCCAGGTGAAGCGGACCCTCGGCGACCCCAGGCGAAGCAGGATCCCTGGCGACCCCAGGCAAAGCAGGATCCCAGCGACCCTAAGCGGCTTGACCCTCGACGACCCCAGGCGGCAGGATCCCTGGCGACCCCAGGCGGCGGCAGCAGCAGCGGACCCTCGGGCGGCGGCGGCCGCAGCGGACCCTCGGGAGGCGAACTCGGGAGGGCCCCTGGCCATGGAGGCGGCAGCCGGGGCTCCACTTCTCCCTCGTACCCTGTGTCCTGTGGAGAACAAAAAGGCAGCCCAGGCGATGCAGAACAACCATCCCAGGCAATGGCGATGGTGGGAGGGGAGCCCCCAGCCATGAAGGCAACAGCAGGAGCTCCACTTCTCCCAATGGTGGTGGTGGTGGTGGAGGCAGCTCCTGCTCCTCTCCTCTTGCTGGTAAAGGCGGCAGGGGCCTCCTCTTCTGGCAGCCAAGGCGGCAGGGGCTCCTCCGCTTCTGGCGGCCAAGGCGGCAGGGCTTCCTCCCCCTTCAGGCTGCCAAGGCCGCGGGGCTTCCTCCCTTCAGGCTGCCAAGGCCGCAGGGCTTCCTCCCTTCAGGCTGCCAAGGCCGCAGGGCTTCCTCCCTTCAGGCTGCCAAGGCCGCAGGGCTTCCTCCCCTTCAGGCTGCCAAGGCCGCAGGGCTCCTCCCCTTCAGGCTGCAGTGGGGAAACCAGCAGGCATGCTCCCTCTGCTGGTGGTGGCGAGGGAGGCGGAACCAGCAGGCATATTCCCTCTGCTGGCGGAGGCGGGGCAACACGTCGTCCTCCCACGGCGGTGGAGGCAGAACCAGCAGGTTCGCCCTCTGCTGGCGGAGATGGGGACAGCAGGCATTCTCCCTCTGCTGGCAGCTTGGGTCCTAAGGCTGTGGGCGCAGACTTCCCCTCTTGGGCTATGGGCGACCGACTCCCCCCTCTTTGGGCTGTGGGCGCACCGACTCCTCCCTCTTGGGCTGTGGACGCACCGACTCCTCCCTCTTGGGCTGTGGGCGCACCGACTCCCCCCCCCTCTTGGGCTGTGGGCGTTCGGGCTCCCCCCCCACTCGGGCGTGGGGCGTTCGGGCTCCCCCCCTCGGGCGTGGGGCGTTCAGGCTCCTCCCACTCGGGCGTGGGACGTTGGGCTCCTCCCACTCGGGCGTGGGGCGTTCGGGCTCCTCCCACTCGGGCGTGGGGCGTTCGGGCTCCTCCTCCTCAGGCTGTGGGGCGAAACCAGCAGGCATTCTCCCTCTGCTGGTGGAGACGGTAGCGATGGCTCCTCTCCCTCTGATGCTGGAGACGGTAGCGATGGCTCCTCTCCCTCTGCTGGTGGAGACAGAGGCAGCTCCTGCTGCTCTGCTCCTGGTGGTGGTGGAGACAGAGGCAGCTCCTGCTGCTCTGCTCCTGACGGTGGTGGAGACAGAGGCAGCTCCTGCTGCTCTGCTCCTGACGGTGGTGGAGACAGAGGCAGCTCCTGCTGCTCTGCTCCTGACGGTGGTGGAGACAGAGGCAGCTCCTGCTGCTCTGCTCCTGGTGGTGGAGACAGTGGCGAGGGCTCCTCACCCCCTAACGCTGGAGACGGCAGCCATGGCTCCTCCCTCTGGCGTTGGAGACGGCAGCAATGGCTCCTCTCCCTCGGGCGCTGGAGATGGCAGCGATGGCTCCTCTCCCTCGGGCGTTGGAGAAGGCAGCGATGGCTCCTCTCCACTGGCGCTGGAGACGGCAGCGATGGCTCCTCTCCCTTTGGCGCTGGAGACGGCAGCGATGGCTCCTCTCCCTCTGGCGCTGGAGATGGCTCCTCTCCCTCTGGCGCTGGAGACGGCAGCGATGGCTCCTCTCCCTCTGGCGCTGGAGACGGCAGCGATGGCTCCTCTCCCTTTGGCGCTGGAGACGGCAGCGATGGCTCCTCCCTCTGGCGCTGGAGACGGCAGCGATGGCTCCTCCTCTCTGGCGCTGGAGACGGCAGCGATGGCTCCTCTCCTCTGGCGCTGGAGACGGCAGCGATGGCTCCTCTCCCTCTGGCGCTGGAGACGGCAGCGATGGCTCCTCTCCCTCTGGCGCTGGAGACGGCAGCAGCCGGGTCTCCCCATATCCGCAGCCAGGTAGTTGAGCACCATGGCTGCGATGTCTGGGAGGGATGCTGGGTGGTGTTGCTGTTCCCAGGCCTCCCAGCGCTCCCCATCTTGCCCACAGGAGGTTGATCACTGCAGGGAGGGCTTCCTCATAATCCCTCCCGGCTCCACCAGCCAGTCCCAGACTCCCTCAGAGGAGAGTGCATTCGTCCTCTTTGGAGGATGCAGGTCCTCCCTCACTGGACGCTCTGGCTCCTCTTTCTCCTGCCATGGAGGGGTTGGTCAAGTGCTATGTGACCCACCTCCCCAACAGCGAAGCACCACTCCTCACCTTTCAAGCAGGTGGGGCAGACGTCCAGCATGGTTGAGCTACAGTGGGACCTGCGACCGCCCCACGCTGCTGTAGCTGCTGCTTCCTCCGTCCGCTTCTTCCCATTTTTTTTCCCAAAAACACACAAAAACACTTTGAAAAAAAAAAAACAACAAAAAACGAGCTTTTCTTTCCTGGTCCGGCTATTGGGCGTTTGTTTTGTCCCACGCAGGACACCATATGTGGCAGTCTGGCTCGCAGTGGTGTGGTGGATGACGTCACGGACCAGGAAGTAACTGACTCCAAACAGTGGATGGGCGGGTGAAACTGAGTGCAAAAGCACTCAGCGTATTTAATAATAAACAAACAAAAGATTTAAACAAAATACAAACAAAGGGCAAGAGGGCCAAACGAATAAATAAACAAACAAGTAAGTGCCGTGCTGGATAATCCAGCACGTATTAGCAATTGTTTTTAAATGTTATTCCTTCTCTCCGCTCCCGTACTCTCTACTCCAACACCCCAACCCCGAGTGCAGAGTGCTGCTGGTTTATATACTCTGGCCGAGGGATTTAACTAGTTGGTAATTATCTTATTATCCCCGCCAGAGTCTGCATCGTTTGGTAAGGATGCATGACTGTCAGCTATTTAAATAATCAGTAGCTGATCAGCCATGCATCCTCACGGGTTTTTAAATAATAATAAAACGCGGCGCTTTTACCCGCGCCGCAAACAAAAATACAAATAATAATAAATAGGGGCGGGACACTCCGCCACAATTTTACATATTAAGCAGATACTTTTAAGGTATAACCTTTTCTTGTACTTCTCGTATATGGACCAGCACAGCTATACTATTCTATAGACACATGTCAGGAATAATTCTTCACAATTTGTAAACACAGTGTTGTAATAAAATACATACTGAGTAATAGTTTGTGCTGGTAATCTATTCCAAACATTGTATCTAGGCTTAATAAACTTCAGTATCACCCAGCTTTACATTAAGTAGGTTAATTAGATGGCAGGATTTCTTGCAGTGAAAGAGTTAGCTGTCTCTCTGGTACAGTCTGATTTGCTCACATTCTTAATTCCTTTCTACTCCATGTAGCTGTCATAACCTTTTTGTAAAACCTGCTCATCATTAACCTGGGAAGACAAACACATGGCCTGTAATTTGTGTACCAGAAGGTGCTGTGTGCCTGTTTAAACACTCATCTCGCTTTCTGCAGATGAAGCTCTAAATTCTTGCAATGGATGGATCACTTTTTATTTCCATTGTGACTCAATACAACCTTGCTTTGACCTCCTCCATGCTTCACAGTTGACATCCTTTTGACAACCTTGTCATCAATAATAATAACAAGGTTGAGATCTACAAAGGGTGTGTGATGGTATGGAAAAACAGCTAGCATAAACCGTTTTTGTGTAATCCACTGTTTAAATGGGCTCTTTGGAGGTGGATGCTGTTAACTGTATATGTTCAGTATTTGAGAGGGTATTTGAGAGCATATTCCTGGGAAATAAGAAAAGTGTACACACTTAGCTAAAGTATGTACTGTGTGTTTACCGCAAGTGATGAACAACCATGTAAATGACCATCAAACAATTTGGAATCAAAAAAATATAAATGATCTATACCCTGCTCTGAAATTCATACACCTACTATTTCCACTGTTTTTTATTATGATGCATCCTGGTGAGGGGTGAGGCTTGCTCCTTGTTGATGTTAATTTTTCAGGGGCTCACAAAACCCCTTATAATCACTCACCTATTACTGTAACATTTATTTTTGAGCCAACTTGAGATTTTTATTGAAACACCATAAAACATGTTAATTGTTTGCAGGAGCTTTGCTTTTATTATTTTGCTTCTGACCAGCAGATGACCAATTGTGACATAGGTGGAGATTTTCATGAAAAGGAAAATCAAAGTGAATTAAACAGGTGTCATTCATACCTGACTCTTTCCTATTGTTGACTTTGGATATTAGTATCTCTGCCCCACTCAATTACGACATGTTGTCAACTCATTTGGTCAGAATGACTCAAACTTAGTGGTGAAAAGTGTTGCATAATGAACAGGTTTCATGATTCCAATGAAGAACCTGTCAAATTCAGTCTAAAAGCTGAGTGATTTATTGCAATATTTTGTGAGCCCGTCAACTGTAACATGGAAAAGGAACACGTCTGCTGATATCTTCTTGAAAATCCATTGCCACATCTTCAACTGCTAATAACTCAGATGTTGTTTTTTTTTTATTATTATTATTATTATTATTATTATTATTATTATTATTATTATTATTATTTTTTTATTTCAAGAAAATGTTGGTCATGCATTAATGAGTTAAATATAGATGTTTCAGTATGAATTCAGTAGGAATAAAAAATCACATTGATGATATTGTAGTTACATTTTAAAGTGCATCCTGGTTATAGACAAACTACGCACAGATAAAATATGCACAACTGCTCATGCATATAAATGGTTCAATGTGTCAAGAAAAAAACATCATCATAGACTACAGACAAAACTCCAAATGAGATGTACATATACAACACAATACTTCTTGTTCGCTTGACAGGACTGCAAAAATGCAAATGAAACAGTGTATGACAACGCATGACATTTAAGGCCTGAGTTTCTCAATGACTGGCCAAGAGGTTTACAGCTTTGCCCCACAAACCATCTGGATGTACATAAGCTTGCGTATACAATAGTCATTTAGCTCCAGTACTGCACTTTCCTGATTCCCCTTCATATTTTTGATATGAATGCTCCAGAGCCCAGAAACATTCCTGTGTTCTGTAACTGGAAGCTGTTCTGGCTGTAAGGGTAAAATGGAGCCATCTGTCAATTTGAAAAGGTCATTGACTGTGTTGAAATGACAGTGCCTTTAAATTATCCCTTTATCTCCAAATCTGAATTGCCATTCATTCCTATTAAAGCAAGCCCAATATATAACCAGCATTGACCTCCGTTATATTCATAACGAAGTCCTCCTATTAACTGACAGGAGAGGGTGAAAAATCAAAAACATAAAAAAGCATGAGAAAAAAACAGAACATGAAATATTCATTGCCTGATATGCTACAGGCTTTAGATGTAATTAGATAAAATTCCATGATAAACTGGGGTAGATATCAATGTGTTACAAGTTACCTGTCTTTGGGACAAAGGATAAGAATTGGATGAATTACCACATTAGCCTCTTCAATTCTCTTTGTGCTCTTTTCTGAATTTTCCATTTTGAGCAGTTTAATAAAAATAAGAAGAAACACTTTAGGGTTCAACAGAGTGCAGAACCAAAGCTTACAGGCTAAAACACTCACTGCCCGAACCCTAGAGAAAGCTAAGTACCAACACATGATTTTTATTGATTTATCCAGGGATACTTTTACACACCAGTTTTTATAATGCATGCTTCTGTCATGAGAGACCCTGCCACCATACTGGGGTGTTGGCATGAGGCTTCTTAATGGGAATTTGGATAGGGACAATAGAGAATTCCGCTGCTATCCTTCAAGAATTAGCTTGGGATGCTATCAAGGTCCACAAGGTAGACAAAACATGTAATTTAAACAGTGTAATTTAAGGAGGGCACCTCTAACAGTATGCGGCCCTTACACTTGTGAAGATACAGCAATATGTACAGTTGGAAAAGCACTTCCCAAAGCCAGACCAAGTTTGGGGTGGATTTAATTATTATTATTATTATTATTATTATTATTATTATTATTATTATTATTATTATTCATTAAGGTCAAACGTTGTTAGTTTTGTTCAATTTAAGAGGCTCAACACCATGAGTCATGCATATGAAAGGGGACAATGGCATTGGCTATGGTCAAGCACTGTGCCAACAGGTCAATTAGAGCTTCCCCACATACCAGCTGCCCCACGTAGCTCTACAAGTGAAGCACCATTCAGTCCTGGGCCTGAGACTTACAATTAGGTTGATTTTAATTGTTGTTTTGGAGATGCGGACTAATGTCAACTACCCTAGGGGCTAGATTAAGGCTACAAAACCCATTTCATGTGGTACCTGAGCCAGATTCAATCCCTGGCTTCCATGGGTCCTTGTTCTTAACCTTAATAGCATGTTGTGAACGGGATGGCTCATGTGGTGACGTCAGGCCAGGAAGAAGACAGACAAGAGTGCTGGGATATAAATGTGCTGATGCGCAGATTTAATAAACAAATAAAATATTTAAACAAAACCAAAACACTGATACAAAACAAAAGGCACAATGGCCAAAACAAACAGACACGAAACACAACAAATATTGTACTGGGGTCGAACCAGCACGCTAGCAATTGTTATTTTTAAGTTTAGTTTCTTTCTCATGACTCATGTCTCGTTCCGCCTCTGAACACCCAGCCTCGATCAGCCAAAGCTGTGGGTTTATATACATGTGACCGTCTCCAAATTAGTAATGAATTCAATCTGGAAACGGTTACATTCTACACGAGTTTAGCATGGATGGGGAAGTTTAACCCCATCCATGCTGCAAAACAATTAACAAAATAATGTGTTTTTTACGCATAAATTCAAATAATAATACAAACTATACAATACACACAGGGGCGTTGTGAACCCCGTCACACATGTGTTTTTAACACTGTATTGATTTTTTCAGTGTAACGATGACAATAACAAAATTTAGTGAAAGCTTACTTTGGAGATTTGCAATTTTGTTTTTCAACTTCGGAATTCAGCACTACATGGCAATGCCTAGAAGTTGGAATAATGGCAGGATGTACCATTTCTCCACTGGCTTTTACTATGGCAATGGAAGTAATTATTAGGGCATCAAAATGTGTAGTGGGAGGAGAACGCTTGGCTTCTGGAATGCAACTGCCACCAATTAGAGCATACATGGATGACATGACAATCATGGACTACAACAGTAGCCTGCACTAATCGGTTATTGGGCAAATTAACCAATAACATCGAATGGGCACAAATGCAATTCAAGCCCACTAAATCAAGGAGCATCTCTATAATTAAGGTAAAGTAGTAGATAAAAGGTTCTACATTAATGGTGACGCAATACCAACAGTTTCTGAGAAGCCAGTGAAAAGACTTGGGAGATGGTACGATGGGGATCTAAAGGACAGTTTGTGTGGGAGAAGTTAGACAACAAGCAGTGGAAGGGTTGAAGAGCATAGACAGCAGCGCTTTACCGGCAAACTGAAACTCTGGTGCTTTCAGTTTGGTCTACTGCCGAGGTTGCTGTGGCCACTGACTGTGTACAAGGTTTCTTTGACAACAGTAGAGAAGCTGGAAGCTTTAATCAGTTCATACATCAGGAAATGGTTGGGAGTTCCACACTGCCTCAGCAGAGTGGGACTTTTTGGTAAAGGAATACTGCAGCTACCAGTCTCCGCTTTAATCGAGGAGTATAAGTGCGCCAAGGTCAGACTGGAAATGACATTAGTAGAGTCACGCGACAAATGCGTAAGGGAGGCAGCACCTGTGTTGAAAACTGGAAGAAAGTGGGCAGCAAAGAAAGCTGTGGAGGATGCAAAAGCTGCCCTTCGAATTGGTGATATCATGGGGCAAGTTCAGCATGGAAGAGGGGGTCTTGGTCTCAGTTCAGCTCCTCCTACATGGCACAAGGCAGCCCCAGCTCAACGGAGGAAGCTGGTAGTCAACGAGGTGCAAACACAGGAGGAGAGGATGAGGTGTATAAAGGCCATTTCCCAGGCCAAGCAGGGAGAATGGATGAGATGGAAGAGTGTGGAACAATGCAAAATTGGCTGGCAAGACCTGTGGACAATGGAACAGAGCAGGATCCTTTTCCTCATCAGATCTACATATGATGTTCTCCCATCACCACAGAACCTAAACCTCTGGGTAGGAGAGGATCTCTCATGTCCTTTGTGTTCATCACCTGCAACATTAAGGCATATTTTGACAGGATGGAAGGTGGGTCTTAGCCAAGGACGGTTTACTTGGCGCCATGATAAGGTGCTGCGATGTTTGGCCTTAGCATTGGAAGACAAGCGTAACATGACCAATAAGTTGCCACTAGTTCCATCAAAGCATTACACACAAAAGACAATATTCCTCCGTCCAGGAGAGCAACCACCTAAAAAAAGGTGTTAAAACCAAGCCTCGCCCAGGACAACTGGAAGCTGCTAGAGACTGGAAAATGCTGGCAGATGTTGGTCAACGGCTTATTTTTCTACCTGAGATTGCCACCACTAACCTTCGACCAGACATTGTCTTGTGGTCTGGATCAGCACGCCTTGTTCATCTGGTAGAGTTAACAGTGCCATGGGAGGATGCTGTGGATGAGGCGTATGAGAGGAAGAAACTTCATTATTCTTAAATAGCTGATGAAGCAGAACAGTGAGGATGGAGATTCCGGGTTTACCCAGTGGAGGTGGTTTATCAAGGATTTGTGGCACACTCTACAACTCGATTTCTCAGAGATGTTGGGTTCAACGGCCAAGAGTTGCATCGCACAGTGAAGAACTTATCTGAAGCAGCAGAAATGAGCAGCAACTGACTGTGGTTGAGACAGAAAGATTCTGGATTTGGATCTCAAGCACAATAGAAAGAAAGCAACGCTGATGTACGGGTAAGTAAGCTGGGCTGAGTTGAGTGGGGGGGTGATGCTGGGACACCAGAATCACTGTCGAGCCCTCTTGAGGTGTCGTGGGCTAGTCGACGTAACACAGAGGATGGAAGGTGCCCACTTGAAGACCCTAGAGATGTACCCTACTTAGCTCAATCCAGACAGTTGTCATGCTGATGCGCTGGGGAGACCGCACTGTGGTTGATCCCCGGAGCCAGCATTGCAGCCATTGTGTGTGCTGATGCGCTGGGGAGGCAAAATAAGCTGATCCCTGGAGCCAGCATTACACTTCAGCCATCAACACCAGGCAGAAGGATATCTACATCATCAAATGGAAAGAAGCGCATATGGATGGGGATACAGATGCATCACATTAGTTTACTATAAAGCTAAGTCTTAGTTGGTGCTTATCTTGGCGAGAGCCAAGTTCAAATCAGCATGAATGTCGCGGCGCCGAGCGGCGTTGTCCTGCAGACTATCACAAAACTTAGAGAATCAGGGTTCAAGTCACTTCCTATGGCAGTGTTGTGTGCAGAGCAGTAGTAATTCAGTCGCAAGCAGTATTTCAGTTCAG